>CAJUYI010001794.1:0-22721 GCA_910591695.1 Galerucella pusilla
TATTTGCAAATTTCGAACGTAAGTACATAGACAGTGAAAATACCTATAAGTATTTAATTGTACATAATTGTAAATACTATATTCTTTAGAAGTAAGGAAATAATTCCGACTCCTCTTTTTCCATGAATGATCAATATTTCTTATACGATGGAGTGATATTTTCTAGAATTTCTTGAAACACAATTTTTTTATATAATTATATTGTATATTTTGTTGAAATTATAATGGAAAAAAATTGAATAAATCGCTTTATTAAAAGTTTTGTTGTTTCATTTATCAGCATCTAGATATAGGTCATTTTGAAGAAAAGCACAACAATTTATCATTTATATATTTAAAAAAACTGTAATTGTGTAGAAAACAAATAATAGGTATAGCTATAAACACTAAAAAGAACAGAGACATTTTCAAAAATGTCTTAACACTTATTTCATCAACTGCACTGAGTTGCCATCTCCAGTAAGATCCTCTAAAAGTAATCAATGTATTAGCAGAAATCACCAAAAGCTGATATGGTTTCACTAACTGCTAATATCATGATAACTTTTCGGGTCTACTGAAGATAGCAGTCTAGTTGCCGAAATAAGTATTTGGACATCAATCTATAAAAAATATTGAAAGAAAATATAAAAAATATTTGTTTATTATCAATAAAGGGGCTTTTGTCATGTTTTCATTGTGAATAAATATATGGGTATACTAATTGAATCTGGAATAACAGTGGCAGAATATGTAATAACTATATACAATGTCTTAGTAATAATAAATAACATACGGTGTGGTGGAAAGACATATATTCTTAGTGATTAATCATTTTTTCATAAATACAAAATATACATTTATTGTTAATAACTAATTATTATAAGAAAATATTCTCATGTAATAGTAAATAATTCTTTATTTATAGAGTGAAAATAAATAATTTGTTTTTTACTAACAAACGTTTAATAAGCCATATTTCAATAACGGATTTGGTGATATTTAATTAGTCTTAGTGATTGTAACCAAACTGTTCTTTCAGTGCAGTTAATTTATGGTCCGATTCTCAAAGCGCTCTGTCTTAGTTGAAGAGACATCCCTCGCAGTGGAATTGTGTATGAGGATTCGTGTATCACAGATACAAGAGATCTCGAGCTCCAACACTTTTCATTGGTACTACATTTGTTCAGAACTCAATGCTGCAGACATGCTCTCACGTGGAAAATTCGACAATTTAGATTTTTGGTTCAACGGTCCTTTATTTCTAAAAGTCTCACATCTTGTATTAAGTGACTTTACTACCACTGTAATTGAAAAAAAGTTTTGGCCCAAGCTCTCGTCAAAGTTTTCGACTTTCCCTAAGCTTCGAAGGACAGTAGCATATAATAATATATTCTACGGTTTGTAAAAAACTCAAAAAACAATAGTGCACAATTGACAGGTTCTCTATCGGTGAACGAACTAGAGAATGCTACTTTTTCAATTATTCAGAATATCGAAACTCAGTGTTTCGATAAATATATTGAAGCTCTCTCTCGTGGAACATTATCGAACAAGCAGCTCCTCTCATTTAAACCATTTCTAGATACCGACGGATTTTGTGAGTCGGTGGACGCCTATCGCATGCAGATATTCCGTATCAGCAAAAAAACCCCATACTGTTGCCTTCCAAAAATCACACTGTATCTCTCTCTCTCACTTAAACATGAGCATGTTCGTTTGGAACATAGTGGTTCCCAGAATGTCCTCTCCAACGTCCGGCTACGCTACTGGTCCTTGGACGGTCTCCGCGAATTTATAGCTGGTCGTTGGCATCTTTCCGGGATATATAGTGACAATGCTACCAATTTTGTTGGTGCTAGAAACCAGCTCAAATAACTATTCGACTTCTTTCTGTTTCCTGTTTCCTCCAAAACGATACTCAAACTTCTCTACAAAACTGAAACACAATGGAAATTCATACCCCCAAAATCTCCCCATTGGGGAGGGCTATGGGAAGCGGCGATTAAAATCGCCAAAAATCACCTGCACAGAATTATTGGGAAACAAACATACACCTTTCAGCAATTCACTACGATCCTAACACAAATAGAAGCCATACTCAACTCTAGACAGAGTCTTCTTCGACATTGTTTTCAACATTCAATTGTGTCTCATTCCAGTCACTGTTCAAGTAACAAAAATTATGCAGTATGCAGCAAGCCACTATAATTTTTGTAACTTTCTTGATATCACTGATGTTAAATTTAATTCTCTCTTTCATTTTACCAGTTTTACTCAGTACAAAAAAATATAGTACACAATTATTCGGTATTCGTCCGAACATAATAAAAGTAGCCGAATCGGCAAATATTGGTTGTCCACTAGTAATTGAATATATTTGTTAAAATGTTTTGGTCATGTTTCCTTTTTCTAATTATTCTGTAGATGAAAATGAAATAATGCACCATGAAAAGAAAGTTAACGGAAAAGTTAAATTCAGTTTCTTGGAAATACAAGAGAATAGAAGTTGATCAGCAGTAACATTTGATGAAGTGATTTTAATTTTAAAATAAATTTGTGACTATCGATTTCACCACTTTATATAGCCTGTTTGTTTCCTGTGGTGCAGAAATTTAAAAATATAAAAGTTGGGATGCCGGTGCCGTCTTAATCATTATTCTAAGCTCATTCGAGTGAAATGAAATTTGTGATTTTTTACCCAATGGAGTTCAGAATCTTGAATTTTAATCGACACCTTCTTTTCAGGGGCGTAGTGTAGATATCCAAATATAAAAAGCAGAAAAAATATGAAAATTTAGCTTTCTCTAAAATAGGTGAGATTTCCAATAACTGTTTTTACCTTTAATATCTAATATGTACGAGGGTTGTTTTTCTTTCAACCTCCGATAGGCTATAAAGAAAAGACGGGTGATTATACAAAAAAGATTTTATTATCAGAAGTAATGTACAATGCCGGCTACTTCTCTACATAATCAACTTGACGATTGAGACATTTATCATATCTGTGAACAACCTTTGCAATACCCTCCTCATGAAATGTTGCCGTTAATGATTGGAAATGAGTTGTGACGGTGTTTTGAGTTCCACGTCTTTGCCACTGCTTCAATTCAGGAAAAATGAAAGTCACTCGGCGCTAGGTCGGGACTATATGGTGGGTTTTCGAAAATGTCCCATTTAAATTGCTGAAGGAGCCGTTGGGTTACTTGCGCGCTGTGGGGATGGACATTGTAATGGAGCAGAGCCATCCCAGAAGTCAGCATGCCTCTTCGTTTGTTTTGAATAGCTCTCCGTAAGCGTCGCGAATTTTCACAATAAGAATCTGCATTGATTGTTGCTCCCGGCTGCATAAGCTCCACAAGCAGTACACCTTTTTGATCCCAAGCGGGCACAAACATTTTTATAGCGCAATTGTTCAGTCACTACAGAATAGAGGGTGGATCTTGAAACTTCTGGAAGTTCCACCGATAATTCACTTATGGTGAACCTTCGATTTTCCTTAATCACTTGGTCAATCCATTAAACAACATTCACGAACCACACCATCACTCATAAAGCTTTCTACATACACTCGACTGCACTGTTACCTTCTGCTTGCAAGAAACGAATAACACTTCGCAATTCACCCTTGGCGGGAGAATCAATAGTGACAGCTAAATTTACCTGACTGCAGCTCAACAGAAAATGGCGTGCTGGTGTCGCCAGTGACAGAATGTATTGAAGAAGAGGTGCGCATACTAGTCTCCTCGCGAGTGTGTAGCCTTCGTACTATACGATCGGAAGTTAAAAAAAAACAACCCTCGTATATGTTCTTCACTATTCCTCCTGCTTCAGTATGTCTATTTTGTTTCCAACATACCTCAAGGGTTTGGGACAATACAGTTTCTAGAACTTACTAAGATTAATGAATCAGGCCTGTTTTGAAGATACTCCATAATATATATTGAAATTATAAATCAACAAAGGAAAATTGGCAATACGGGCTTCAAATCAAATCACAGAAGTTTTTCTGTTCATTGACATGACATTTTTAAGTTACCAAAATATAAATGAATGACAATTGTACATTATAGTTTCGGATTATGGTCATAGCAAGAAACACTTTTTTGCCAAATAAATATTTCTCAAAAAGCAAGCGATTATTTTTATGAGAAATGTATGTTTTAAATGTGTAGCCTTCGTACTATACGATCGGAAGTTGAAAAAAAAAACAACCCTCGTATATGTTCTTCACTATTCCTCCTGCTCCAGTATGTCTATTTTGTTTCCAACATACCTCAAGGGTTTGGGACAATACAGTTTCTAGAACTTACTAAGATTAATGAATCAGGCCTTTTTTGAAGATACTCCATAATATATATTGAAATTATAAATCAACAAAGGAAAATTGGCAATACGGGCTTCAAATCAAATCACAGAAGTTTTTTTGTTCATTGACATGACATTTTTAAGTTGCCAAAATATAAATGAATGACAATTGTACATTATAGTTTCGGATTATGGTCATAGCAAGAAACACTTTTTTGCCAAATAAATATTTCTCAAAAAGCAAGCGATTATTTTTATGAGAAATGTATGTTTTAAATATAGTTCCCCTTCCCACGCCTATGCCACATTAACTTCCATTTGAATATTCCGTGGCTTCGACTTGTAATTCTTCAATCTTAAATTGATCTTTTCCTTTATAAATCCCCTCCTCTGATTTATAATCAACATTCATAAATAAAAACTAAATCGATATTGTAATTCTTTTTTTTTCATTCGTTGAGACATTGTTTCGGGAGTCGTAATACCACTGCAATCAGGCCAAAACAACTCCTTTGTTTCTGGAATGAAATTTTAAAGGGTCCGCTTAACACTACGATTAGTAGGTAGGTACGATTGATACAATTATTGGATCGATTAGAAAGAAAAGTACAAAAAAATAACGGATGATTCAGTTACAATAAGGATTTTAACTGGTACGACGGTTGTGTCTACTACTTAAATATGTAATATCCATCTTCTTCTTCTATCAGTGTTATTTCCGGTATTTTATCGGTTTTCCTGCTATCCTGTTGCCAAAGAAGATTAAATGAAGTGGATATGGGATAACCTCCCTTACATTGCCGAGGTTGCGGCTAAATGTAATGTATTCAGTACCTACCTTCGTCTTAGTGCATTGAGTGTCTGGCTGGGGTTAGTTGAAGAGTATTATTTCATCAATTGGGAAATATGCTTAAATTTTTTCCCTGTTGGCAAAAATTTATTCTACATATTTTTCCATCAATAGAAAATAAATAAAATAGCTTTTTTGCAATTCACAATTCACAATGTCATCATTTTGACACTCATTTTAGTTGCAAAACGCGGTTCATTTTGTCACTCAGGGACAACAAATCCATTTATTTTTACTAAGAATACCTAGTTTTATTATGAAATTAATTAGATAACTACATATTATAATATTTTCATTGAGAAATCACATAGATGAAACCCCAGATGATACATCATTGTTAAAAAACTCAGGCACGTTTGAATTCATTGTTATGCTTGTCGATGTACTTTGTTTCGGAACTGCGATATTGTCGATATTTGTCAATGTATTTTGCCCAAGTATCTTCACAGCTGTTTTTATTTTATTATTGATAGATTCGTCAATATAATTTTCAGCAACAGCGTTGGACTTCCATCCACCATGCCTTTTCAACGTTTGTATATCAGCACCAGCATCTGACAGTAACGTTGCAGACGATCTGCGAAATGCATGGCTAGTGTATAATTTAGGATTTTGCAAGCCAAGGAATGTTGCTATTTTTTTGGGGGTGTCAGAAAATGTGTTGATGACAACAGGTTGAATATTGCATTTTCCGATTCGATTTCCGAGGAAAAAACGATTATTTTTTACATGGTTTGGACGCATTTGAATGTATTTTCGGACTAATGCAATCAGATTAATTCCATCAACATCACCTTCGGTTATTGTAAAAATTCTCTCAATCTTTGTCTTCGTATCTGGAATGCTTATTTTAAAAAAAGAACCGCAGTCGCTAACATCCTCGGTCCGCATATTTAGTAATTCATTTCTTCGGCAACCTCCTGCTATCCCAACAATAAAAATTACTTTCAAACCTAAATAAATGTGATTATCAGCTTCTATTAAAAATCTACTGAAATCTTCCTTACTAAATATTTTTGATTTATTTGGCCGATATCCTTCCGCATTCCTTTTCAAAAAAGCAATCAAATTTGTAAACTTACTGATATCCACATTTTTATTGACATAGATTGTTGTTCGTAACATCGAATAGTGACTCCACATCGTCGATGGTTGGAATATTTTGGCTTTGTATGAAAAATAAGCAAGAAGAACCTTTTCTGATACCGTTTTTCAAGTATTTATCTTCTTCACTTCGCACCACTTTTGGAAGTTAGAATAAGCTGTTTCATATGCTGCTTTTGACTTACTTGGCAGCAAATTTGCTACATCAGCTTTTGCAACTTCTTCAACGTCTGAAGACAGACAGACAGACAGAATGGACAGGATTAACAAATACATGTGGTTATTTTGATAAATATGTCTTAACATTTGAGGTTTTGATCATTGTTGTAATGGTTATCTCCATAGAAACAAACAAGCATGGCTTTGATAGTATTTAAAATTTCAATGAAACGTAATGAAAATTTTGTTTTTTCATTTTAGTCAACTGAATTACAAAAATCTTGTATATAAACACGATGCAAAACGCCGTGTTTTTTGTACATCTAGTGCAAAAACACGTTCATTTTGCAACTAGTTGTATAAATAGCTATTTTCGTGACATTTTACCTACTAATTACCAGAATATCATATCATATCACCTAGTGGTGAAAATGGTTGACTCTGGCACGGACGATCAGGGTTCGATCCTCATTGGCAGTTTTTTTCTAGTCGTGGAGAAAGTATAGTCTTTTACTTGTGTAGAATGGCTATTATTCACTTGGATGATTCCAAAACTCACTTGCTGCGCTCGCTGGTTTTGGAAACTTCATCCGCGTGAATAATACCCATCATTATGCACTCGTTGAAGAATATACTATTATAAGTTCACTGTATAATTCATCCATTTTTATTTGCACATATTTAAAACTCCCCTATATTCTTATATTAAGCAATCAGTGACAGATTTATCTAACAGACACAAATCAGATATAAAAACTCAATTTGAAAATCATCTAGGACATCCCCCAAACTAAATTCATCAAGGTACATCCCTCGTTCGCAATATATACGTAAAAGTATAATTTAAGAATTAGTACCTCCACCAGTTGGCGGTTATTTAATTCTCTATCTGTTCAGATTTTTCGGAAAACTACTCAGTTACCCAGTGAAGCTCATAAAGCCGGTAAAAGGCATCACGGCTTCTTATTCTGATTTAATGAGTTTAATGTCATTATCCCGCAATGATTTTCGCCGTTTGGTCCCCATTGGCAGGCGTTTAGAGGCATTGGCAATCATTGAGATGGAAAGAAATGCCGGCAGATGGACTGAATTCCTTCAAGAACAGACTTACGCTCCCTGTTCTCTCTCATTCGAATTCGATAGCGGGAAACGGCGGATTTAAAGACGTGTGACGTGGAAATGCAGCCACCCTGATTGAACGGATGTGTCTGATAAACTGCGCTACCCACCACCCTGCCTGCGATACTTGGATTTTATTCAAATCAGAGGATTTAGGTGAAAGAAGACTACTACAGTTAGCAATTCTCATTTATACGTTTTCCACCTAGATTCTCCTGTTTTTATTTTATTTCTCATTCTGGAGTTAGGTCTTGTTACTCAAATAAGACACTTGATAAAACAGTTTAGATTCGAGAATAATTGTAATTTCAAATTTAAAAAACAACAGACAATGAGAAAAGACTCAATTTAGAATTGATAATTTCATACCATTAAAACTGCGTATCACGATTTTAAATAATACTCAATTTTTCCATGTCAATGTTTACCGGTGAATTTTCCGAATATCATAACATATTCACCGAATGGTTTTTTGTTATTTCATTGATTAACTAGCAGGTTGAGTATTTGATGTTATTGCATGATATTGGATACTGTTATAATATATTATGGAATCGTTTTTTTTAAATCAGCTTTTGGAAAAAGCTCTAACTTCACACAATACTGTGTTACATTTGGTGACCTGTCCTCTAAACATTTTCTCTCAATGAGAGCCTATTCTGTATTCTGCCTCTTATAAATCAAAATTTTGAGTGTAAAAATGTAGGTATGAGTGGTGGTTGGAGGCTTGTAGTAGTGTTGTGTCGTGGTTCGTCATTTTATTGATTTATAAATTCACAAATCCATTTTATCCAACCAACAATACACCTATATTATAATTAAAACTAATAAAACTAATAGTCCAACGCTTAGATTAGATTTCCTAAGGTGGTTAATCGGCATGTTCCACTGCGACCTATTCCGATCTATTGTGCAATGGTCCTCTGTATCCAGATTACATTCTTCAGCACAACTTTTCAATTAGTCCCGAGACTGAATCTTTCATGTACTTTATTTCCGGTGGTTTCTCTTCGCCTATTACAAGAAACCACACAATCGCCAGACAGCTGCACTAGATCTGCAGTTTGCTCCTTTTGGTGACAGAATTTGCACATGGCTTCGTCTGTCAACCCCATCAACGTTGTGTGGCTGTTAAGCTCACAGGGCCTTGTTAATATACCTACCACAGCTTTGGCAGTTTTTCTACCTTTGCTTATTTGGTCTGCTGTAAAAAATGGCGATTGTCTTGTAATCAAATTGATTCGCCTGTCTGTACTGCTGAAATTACCCACCACTTTAGAGATTTATGTGCCATTCACTTTCTTGTAATCATATTATTGTCGACTTTGCGACGCCGCAAAAGGGTTGCGTTCCAATGAATGGCAGTGATGAGTTTTGTCAATTTATTTCCCCTTTGATCCTAATGCCCAGGCTACCACGATCATTTACTGGACTCCAAGTGCATTTAAGAAATCTATTATCTCTAATGAATCGAGTGCCTTCAGTCCAGCTTGGCTGTCTGTGAAGATGGAAGGAAATTGAACGGTATGTCCTTACCTGCCTTTCAATTTCTTCAACACAGTGGTGAGTCGCTGTCACTTTCTCTTGGAAAGCTGTTGTCTTTAGATAGGCTTATTGGAATAGTCCTACAATTCCAGCTCCTACACATACTTCTGCCTTGGAGCCGTACGTACACCAGGTTGCCTCAGCCTGTAAAGAACTAATAAATTTATATCTCGTGACGGTTGCGTCAATGGGTTGCCCCATTGAGTCATCCGCATTCAGCGACTCGACAAGCTTTCGATTGTCAGCACCATGTGTTTGGCTTTTGTGTTGTTTGCAATAGTATGTGCATTATAGATCTAGCTTCGCCTGGTATAAAAATTTGTAGTAGAGGCAGATTCTGCAAGACTTCCATCGCACTTGTGGGGATGATTTTTATGGCTCCCGTAGTACACAAGAAGAAAGCCAACTCAATTACCTCACTGCTTCTACTTGCAGTGTCTCTGCCCACCACACTACTGATCTATAGTACAACGTTCCACATATGAGCTGTCAAAAGATCTGTGTACTCCACTGATTTAATGTATCGTTTTGCAGTAATTGTCAAATATGTACAAGTTAAGTTACACACAGTTGTTAGATTTAGAATTTATTAGAATAAGACTAAGTTGACTTTTATTGTGATAATAAATAAGTGCTCTCCAATTAAAACATCTCCGTGTAATGAGAATGTAATCATATAAACGAAAACAAAATAATAATAGCTCCATCACTCTTCCGAAATTTGGACCAATGCTTCATTTGTATTTTTAAACAAACTTTTCCAAAATAGAATAAAAGCCAACGGATAAATGTATTGAGCTGCGCCATAAATTCAAAAGAAACGCTAATGTTTTGAAGTGCTCGAAAGTTTTCAAGTTTTCTAGTTCCTGCAGCGCATGAAATCGATTTCGAGCACAGAATGGTGGTAATATAAAAGAGGTGTGAGAGATTCGAAAGGCAATAATTATTATTCTAAAATCTACTCGTCTTCTTTCTGCCGTGAAATGAAACTTTCGAAGCTCTGGCTGATCTTACAGCGGTCATAACAATGTTTTCGAATCGAATCTAAAATATAATTAGGAGAGAAAAATAATATATAGAAAAGTAGCTGTAACAAATATATTATACAGAGTCATGTTAATTCTCAAAGATATTTAAATTAAATTTTGACCGATTGTAGCCATTAAAATTAGTCACAATTGTACAGCGTGTTCCAGAACGCAGTGACAGATCAAGGAGACATTTTTTTGAATAGGTGTTATACTCCTAATTTGAATTATGCGCGCCCTCGCTTACGCATACAGTGTATTTAAAAAGTTCCAGCCACTTGTTACTGGAAATCATAATGAGTTTATTTTAAACCACATAATCTAAAATTAATCTTCCAAAGTCATACGTATGTGATGGTCGTCTACTATCAAAATTCACTAGATCTGCTTCGATATAAGAAACTGTACACAGGGCGAGTCGAAACTCGGATCACCCTGTATTTTATATCAGTAAATGAAAGTTACTACACTATACTTCCAAGTTGATCAAGTAGGTATTCCCTATACCCAAACTGATAGACTTAGTGATACCAATTTTCTGATTAAAAATTTTATTTACATTAAAAAAATCAACAAAAAACAGCTACAAAAAATTTATTCACAACAATTGACGTTTTACGAAAGATTAGTGTTGATGTAAATGTGTGTATAATTTTAATTTTTTTCTAATTTTCGAATTTGTGTTTTTGACCACACAAAAAATAAGCATGTAGGTATTAGAAGACGGCTATAAAATGCAATTAAGTATCAAGGGGTCGTATTATGTTTTGCCTTTCCTTTGGCAATTAGGTATTATATGTGGTGCTTGCATGGTCAGCAAAGTGTTCAGTGATTTGATAAAATTCGCCATTCACATCACTGGCGTCCTATTAGGTAGGTACTCCATTAAATTTTAGAAAAATTTATAAACAAAAACCTTAACGTGGAAAATGTTTAAAATCAGCGTCTCGGATCTATCATCTTCCTAATCGTGAATAATATTGTATTAATAAACCTCATTCTAAGGAATCGCCGATATCAGAGCAATCCTTATTCTTCTTCTTACGTTCCAAAAAAGAGATTCAACCGGTGGTGATCGTTCTGGCTACATTCTTTGTAATTTGTGAGTTTGCTCCTAGTACTCCTAAGGTAGTTTCTTTGGGTGCAGCTCTCTAATTATCTCCATTTTCAAATGGAAAAGGGGTCAATTGCCTCAAAGTGTTAATAATTTTTTTCCAACAATAGTTATCTTCACAAAATCATCTCAAGACCCATACAGACGTGGTCAATATATGAGATTTCACGATGGAGACCGAATGTTCATTGTCATTCAAAAAAACGTGAATATCCAATTCGTGCCTTGGACCATTCGTTCGGTGGTCGTAAAATGTCAGTTCGCGCGTCATTCGTACCGTCCACAGAGCATTTGTCGATTTCCTCCACTTCTTTTGGATATTACCGACACTCGATGGCGAACGCTTACAAACATTCACGGGCCTTATTTGCTAAACCAAAAAATGCACCAACAACAAGAAGCATAAAACAGCTTCGCATAAAACCGTGTCTACAGACGTTATATGTCATACGATCACATGTGGGCCTCTTTTTTATGATCTTTACAGATCCAAATTAAGTCAAATGGGCCTTTTTCTTATGATTTTTACATACCCAAATTAGATTAAATTTTGCTTGTAGGTTGATCTATTTTACGTATATATTGTCAGAAGTAGTAACTGATGGAAAATACCTTTGTAATACATACATTTTGATAAAGCAAAACTTTATGATAAAATACCTACTTATTCTTCGTGTGATTCGAGTAAGGCTGTAAGCATTTATTATGATTCTCAGTGTGTGCCAGAGCTAGCTGTCACCTTCATAGTTAATTATTTTTGTCCATACAACATGAAAGGATTTTTGCCGTGCTCCAATTCTTGTTGATGTGTGTATTCTTTGGCAAAACCGTCCAATCTGAAAATGCAAAAATTTGCGAAAAAAACCCATTCGTCAGCCTTCGTTGGCTCGAGTTAAATGTACCATTTGTATGAATTAAAGTGAAGCTTTCGAATGTAAGATATAAGGCATCGATGAGTCGTGGCTTAAAGACTCGATCTTTGAATGATTGAGTTAAATTTAGTGCTATCTCTACTTTTGTAGATGTTTTTCTCCAGCACAACATTGTACAAACAATTAATTGTTTTAAATCTCACTATGTGGAATCTTTTCAAAAATTATGGAAAAAAATCAATCAATAACAAATTACACAACAAAAATGTAGCATGTAAATATTTTTGTTGTGGAATTTATTTATTTATTTTATTCCATATCCATATTAAAGTTAGTTGAACAGATTTTTATGTAGGCAGATTGTTGCTGGCTGGATTTTTTTAACAGGAGATAAACTTAGATTATGATGTTATCTCTCAAACAACAAAAAATTAACCGTTGTTATTTTTAAGCGAGTTACAAAAAGAGAAGGTAATTCGTTGTGGATATATATACAGGGCATTGTATTGCTAATAGGTCAATAGGAAAGTATTATAATTAAAACAAATTTGCCCAACAGTAATATTTTGTTCAGTTTTGTAATCCCAGTATCAGGTTAGGATTCGACGGAATTCAGGAAAATTTAAGTTACTTTTTTTTGTTTTCCAGTCACAATGTGTTACTAAGTCCTTTCAAAAAAATCTCATCATAATGTACATGTCCGTACCTAAAAAAAGTTGATAATACGTTTAAAAAAATGAAACGTAGGTACGTAGGAAAAAGTAGGTACCTAACTTTGGACAAGGACGAATTAGGGCTACCCATCACATAAAATTGTAAAATAATCAAAATCAACCTAAAACAAACCATTTGAAATTATATTGTGATAACAAACTTGGAACAACCATTTTACATTAACTCAAAATTTCATCCTGTAACGGATTATGTGCGTGGTGCAGGAGGGGAGGTGTTATAATTCAGCCACCCTAACTTGGACAAACGAATGAAGGCAAACGTTTACTTACAGACTTCAAAATTATAAAACAAAATTATTATTACTTAATAAACAATAACTTCCTAAGCTCATTAAATGTAACAACAAACATGAATTTCTTGCATGTTAGTTATCCTTTGTCATTTTAGTAGTCGTTTTTCTCTTTAAAGTAGAATATTAGCATTTCATTAAAATATAATCAATAATGCACAGGACTTGTAGCAAAAAATGTACTTTGAAATAAATTAAATTTGTACGTATTTATACCATCTATATTTTATAAGTACTTAAAGGTCTATAAACATCTATGAGTGTCCTTAACTTCGCCGCCCATTGTAGGGATATCCCAAATAGTCCCTTCCGACTAACAACAGCATCGGCAGGATAGTCTAGGACAAGGACAGAAACAATGGCTTGCGGTAAATCGTTTGGCCTGAGGCAAACTGTAAACAAGCCGTTCGTTTTGCTGTCTTCGGTTACTTTCTGTGTTCGCACACTTGTAGGGGGGATGTGACATTGCACACGTCAACACAATATAAACCCACCTACGTCCCGAATTTCCCAATAAAGATAAAATGAATTACAACCAACCCTAAAAGGACATGGCACTCATTGTGTTTTACTAAATTGAAAATTTTATAGCAGTGGAGTTGGGTGAGAAACGTGGTATTAACAGATAATTAGATAAATATATTGTGAAAATATTTGGGCCATAGGGATACTACAGATAGAGTCAACAAGCCAGCTTGGAACCCATCAGCATCTAAGAGAGTGATATAGAGTTAGAGGCTTAGGCTGTCTCTCTCTAATAGCGCAAATGCTGTATTGACAAACAAAGGCAGGGAAACCTCTGATTGTCTGTCTTTTTTCCTCTCACCGAAGTCCAGACGGACATTTCCACTTTCACAGTGGCCTATGGCTTGTTGCCTCTATCTGTATTACCTCTATACCATTCGGACACGCTTCCAGTCAGCACGGTTCCCCCCGCACAGCTCGCACAGCTAGTCGCACTCGGTCATTTTAAATTTAAACACAGAAATGTTTTTAATGTCTTCATAGGATGTAAAAATAACAAAATTGAATGGAACACTACAGCCTCCGTGGATAATTCATAAATCCTTTTATAAATATTATAGAACAATTTTATAAACAATCCGTTGAAGTTTCTCATACTTTGCTATAAAATATATTTCACTATTTCATATCTAATTTTTATGAAAGCATTGAAGCATTTCCATCACTAAAACCGCATCTAAAACACGGGTTTAACATTCAAACGTCACTTTAAACACTAGTGTTTAAAGTGCGAGAAGTCACATCTTGTTTATCTTTTATTTCTTAAACGTCACATCAAATGTACCTTCTCTGGCAACACCCTCACAAGTCTCTACGATGTAGTGACGATTAGAGTCGATCTTGTGCGAAATGCAAAATAGCCGTTACAATTGATTAAACACACTTAGGTAACTGTTATACATATAATAATTAAAAATAATTTCAGAAACAAATTTTAATTGCTCGAATTAAACTGCTTCGGTGCGGATTAATAATTCAAAATTTTATGGAATTTGCTCATCACAAGTGGACCAAAATAAATATGTAGTTATACACTACCCATAAAATAGGTACTTCAACCTAGAATTGTAACTCCTATGTTGTCAGCAGTGACTACTGTTTTAACTGCCATCTGAAGTTTGGCCGCAGGAACTATAAAATTCAGCGGGAATTTTAAATATCAAGTTGATGGAGAATTTTATATTTTTAAAAAATAAATCGGCTGTTCACCTAAAGAACACAAAATTCAGCTGCTTATAAAAATATATAAATTATAACTTATAATATTTCGCCAAATCTTGCATCAGAGCTGAACATAAGAGAATATTTGGCAAACTCTTGTTGATGCAAGATTTGGTGAAATACTGTCAGTTATAATTTATATGTTTTCATAAAAGCTGCATTTTGTGTTCTTTTGGTAAGAAGTCAATTTATTTCTAAAAAGCTTGTACAGCAGAGTAAGAGAAAGCAACATAATGCAACATTTTTGCAGAAGGTAAAGTTTGCAATAAGTATATATATTTTGTGTGTATAGAAAAAAGTATATGGTGAACGACGAATACTTTAAATAAAAAGACTTTGGGGAATTAAATATTTATTTATTGATAATAACAACATTTTTAACACACATACCTATACATAACACACAACATACTACCTTACTAGATTATTTCCCAATACTCTGCTATTTTCATTCATAAAATGTAAGTATTTTGTGTTATTTTTTCAGCCATGTGGTTTGGCATCTCGTTCTAAACAATTCAACAAGAAGGGTCACGTAAGTACCTTTACTCATTTCCGTAGTGTCTTCTACTTTGAAAGCGTTTTTTAAAACATTCTCTCCAATCAAAGTTACAATTCTAGGTTGAAGTATTTTATGAATGTTGAAAAACAAGAAATTTATTTGAGCCGAAGGATATCGTGGAAAGATAACAATGACCGAGTCTTATTTTAATACTTTCTATTGGTATAATAGGCATAGGTTTAGTAACAATTTTAGGGGTTTGTAGGTGTATATTGTATGGCTTAAGTTTCAAATTATGAAAATACGTAAACATCCTATTAAATAAGTGCGGTTTAAAATGTTGACCGTTAAATTATGGCTCGAATATTCTCAATAATACAATGTTATGATAGGTACTAATTGTAATTTTCTTACCAAATTAATATGAACATGCCACTTGTAAATTGTTTTAAATAGTTCTTCCTCCATCTCTGTAATCTGTAAGAATTTGAAGGGTGGGTGACCCCCAAGGCACTTAGGCCACAATTGGCCCATTGTGCATCCTTCCGAGGTTCAGACTTCCTTCTGGCTCGTCATCCAGCCTACTTGTTTGAAGTAGGCGATAACGTCGCCGGAAGTAAGCTCCCTCATGTTGGCTTGTGTTAGCCTGTACTCGCCGAATACGGAAAACCTAAATTGAGAGAGTGTCGGACATTCACAAAGAATGTGTTCGACAGTCTCATCTTCCTGTTCACATCCTCTACAGAGTGAAGTGTCAGACAGACCCAGTCTGTAGAGGTGTTTTCGTAGGTGGCAGTGACCGGTCAGAATACCCGTGGCTGTCCGAAGGTTCTGTCTGTTCATAGTCACGTATTTTTTGGCTACTTTGCTGTCCGGGTACTGCAGCAGTTCCTTGGCAAGCCTGCAACCTTCTGCATCGTCCCATCTACCCTTAAACTTATCAAGGGAGTGTTCCTTTATTAGGTCAATCATAGCCGACGCCGACAGACCAATGAAAGTGCCGGGTCCCAAGAGTTTTTGGGAGGCTGCTTTCCTGGCTAGTGAGTCGGCAATGTGGTTACCTTTCGATATACTGTGCCCCTTGATCCAGCCTAGAGTGACTTCGTTGTTGCTACAGGCTTCGATCAGGGACAGGTGACACTCTAGTACTAGGCCTGATGTGATACGTGGTCTGTTCAGGGCTAATAGTGCTTGTCTACTATCCGTGAGGATGTGAATTTTATTACCTGTGTTTCTTTTGGTAATCTCTTTTGCGGCGATGGAGATAGCAGTGAGCTCTGTTTGAGCAACGCTGACATTACGGCCCATCGCCCATTTGATGTTTAGGTTCAGAGATCTGGAGTAAATTCCTCATCCTGAGCCCATATTGGTTTTAGAGCCATCCGTGAAGATGCGGAGTGCGCCTTCTTCTGATGTGTCTTGTGTGTTGTATTTGATGATTACCTTGTAGGGCCTGTGGAAGGCATATTGTGGTGAGATTGCGTCCGTATTTGCCTGCAGCAGTGGGACCTCATTGAGTGCCTCACGCCATAGGTTACGTCTCAATCTACCAGATCCTACGTCAGGTTGTATACCGGTAGAGCGTAAGCGTGTCATGGTCATCAAAATAACCTCCCTGATGTGTATGTCAAGGGGAGTGAGACCAAGGATCACCTCCATCGCTCTGGTTGGTGTGGTTCTCATGCCTCCTGTTGTGTTAAGGCATGCTGTTCTTTGAATTTGATCCAGTTTACGGACGACTGTCAGCTGGTTTGCTTTAACTCCCCAGGCAATCGCGCCGTACGTTAGCATAGGTCTGATGATGGCAGTGTAGATCCAGGCAGTAACCCTGGGTGACATTCCCCAGGTACGGCCGATGGTTCTGCGACACTGTTCATAAGAGATGTATGCTTTTTTTACTCTGTTTTCTAGATGAGAGTTCCATGTTAACTTACTGTCAAATGTGACACCTAGATATTTCACCTCTGATGAGAACTTAAGTTCGGTATTTAGGAGCTTTGGCACTTGATGTTTTGCAAGCTTCCTTTTTTTCGTGAAGAGTACCATTTCTGACTTCTTTGGATTTATTGACAGAGAATGGTCTTTGCACCATTGTTCTATGATGTTGAGGGCCTCTTGCATTAGAGCACAGAGTATCTCCTCAAATCTTCCTGTTAGCAGAATGACTAGATCATCTGCATAAGCTATTGTGTAGAGGTTGTCATCATTGAGGCGGCTGACCAAGGAGTCTAAGACCATGTTCCACAGTAGTGGTGAAAGTACCCCTCCCTGTGGACACCCTTTTACAACCAAGCCTTTGATGGTAACATCGTCTACACTGATTTTTATTACTCTTTTTGAGAGCATGTTATATATCCAGCCATTTATAGTTTGGGGGATATTCTTGTTGGCAAGTGCGTTCGTTATCTTAGGAAAAGTGGTTTTGTCGAACGCACCTTCTATATCTATGAATACACCCAGGGTGGACTCCTTGTTTTCCAGCGATCTTTCGATGCGGCCCGCCACAAGGTGAAGAGCCGAATCGGTTGATCTCCCCGGAGTGTATGCATGTTGGTTTGGGTGCAATGGGTATTGCGTTATCACTGCATCTCTTATATATCGTTCGCACAGCCTCTCCAAGGTCTTCATCGAAAACGATGTGAGGCTGATGGGTCGATATGCTTTTGGAGTAGAAAAGTCCATTCTTCCTGGTTTTGGTATGAACACAACTTTGACTTCTCTCCAACCTTTTGGAATATACCTCAGTGCCAATGAGGATCTGAGGATTCCTACCAGGTGCGGCGTTAAAGCATCCAGGCCCCACTGAAGTAGAGCTGGATAAATGCCGTCTGTTCCTGGTGATTTAAAGGGGGAGAAGCAAGAGATGGCCCACCTTAATCTGTCCTCGTTGACGATCTGTCGCGCTATCCGCCAGTCATCATCCGTCGGGTTGTGGTGTTCCTCTTCCCTCCATGTTACCGTGTTAGCAGTTTTGGAGTCAGGGAAGTGAGTTGACATTAATAGTTCAAGGCTTTCCTCGAGGTTGGCAGTTTTTGTGCCATCCTCTTTGGTTAGTGTACCAATGTGACGGTGGGGGTCTTTGGAGAGGGCTTTTTGGAGTCTGGCTGCTTGGGGGAAATCTTCGATTTCCTCGCAGTAGGTTCTCCACGCCTCTCTTTGTTTTTGTCTGATGACTGTTTTGTACTTCCTGAGGTGAGACTTGTATGCGTTCCAGTCCTCTTGAAGTCTGGTATTTTTGGCCTTGTTGAAAGATGTTCTCGCTGCCTTCCTAAGCAGGTCAATCTCATGGCACCACCATGGAGTGGATGTACCACTTAGATCGAACCGCTTAAGGGGACAGGACTTCTTATAGGCACCGATTATGGAGTTTTGAATGTTTACAGAGTAATTTTCCAAATCTCCTTTATTGTTTGGCAACACTTCCTCGACTTCTCGCAGAGCTCCATTTAAACAGTGGACGTATTCTGTCCGATCCGTTTTCCTGGGGTCGCGGGTTAGTGTGGAGGTAGTGAGAGCAAGTTTTATTTCAAATTTTATCCAGCAGTGATCCGACATTGAAATATCATCGGAAACATGCCAGCCGGATATTATATTTGAAATGCGTGTAGTTGATAGAGTGATATCTATTCTCGTTTGACTTCGAGAGTTGATGAAAGTTGGTTTTGTACCTTTATTTAGAATACAAAGATTCTTATTAATTATGTAGTCATAGAGAGACTTACCTCTAGTGTTAATATCCGTGCTGCCCCAGCTGACGTGGTGGGAGTTCGAGTCGCAACCTATTACCAGTTCCAGCTTCTGTGTGAGGCAGTGTTCCACAAGGTCCTCCAACTCCTTTGTTGGTGGTGGTTTGGGTGCATCTGAAGGGAGGTATGCGGATGCCAGTATTAACACTTTTTTTTGACCCTTATGCGCATATTCGACCTTAACAACCGTTAGGTCAGAGGTCGAAAAGTGCGTCAGTGGGTAGGTCTTGAAATTCCTAGGGACATATATAGCCGTCCTAGGTTGTTGATTGCTTGGAAAGCTGAAAATTGAACCTTTTGGATTATTTAGACCCAATATTTTAGTTTGTCTTATCCAGGGTTCCTGGATTAGCGTTATGGTATCCTGCATCACATCAAGATAGCGGCATAGTGTTGCCGAAGCCACCTTTTTGTGTTGCAAGTTACATTGAATAATTGTTACCTTTTCAGTATCCATCGCTGTTTTGTGGTGGTGAAGGTAGTTTATTTTTTTTAGGCCATCTCCACGTCCGCATTTGGGGGTGGGTCGACGTCGCCTATGTCTTCGCTTAGAGCTGTTAATTCTGCTAGGAGACTGTCAGTCGCCATCTTAGGAGATGGTTCGACAGGCTCCACAGAATCAACAGCTTCTTCAGGCTTCTCGGATGGGGGAGGGGGGTCCGTATTGGACTCCTTATCGCTCCTGCTTTCCGGGTTGGGTTTTTTTATTTTAGCTATCAATGAGGTGAACGCGTAGCTCAGCCTCATTGATCGTTTTTCAAGGACTCCCATCTCCTCGTTTCCCAAGCCGAAAACAAAGAGGTGTCCTTTGGGGTTTATCTTCGCTTCGTGGTGGAAGGAGAACCACGTATCGACTCGAAGGTCAGGATTTTGCTTGTGCAGCCGACGCAGCACATCCTCTTTGTCGCCCAGGTCAGCATGTGCTTCACTGGGGACCCAGAGGGTGGCTTTTGTGAGCTGCGGGAGGTTGTTGACGTGGACCACGTCGAGCTTAGCCTCCTTCCATGGTTTGAGTTCCATGGCTGTGTTTTTTAGCCACTCTAGCGTTTCGTCATTATCGCAAGTGACTCTGATTATTTCGCCAGAGTGCGACCACGACTTGAAGGTAGGTGGCTTTTTTTGACTGCTGGAGGCGGACATGAGAGTTTCGTCCAAGGCCTCCATTAGTTGTCTTTTGACAAGGTCTCCCTTTTCGGTGATTATTTTACCATATGGATCGGCCTTGTCTATGATAGCTACCCGTAAGTGGTTGGTAGCTGCTTCCTTGTAAGTTTTTGGTTCAGCGTCCATCCGTAGTCTTTTTCCTCTGGAAGGATTCTCCTCAGAGGTGTTGGAGCTGATGCGCTTTTTATCTTGAGGAGTGACGCGTTCCGAGCCTCTTTTGGAGGAGGAACTGACATCGCTGCTCATGTTTTTTTGGCTGCTGGTGCCGGGTTTGGATAGGGAGGGGCGAATGGCGCTGGTGGTGCCTGTGGAGACGCCAGCCTGCTCCTTCGCTTTCCTTCTTCTCTTTGCCTCAGCTCCGCAGATTCTTTTACCTCGACGGTGCTGTTGTTGTTTTGGAGGTGAGCGTTCTCGTCCATCCTCCGGTTTTTTGGTTTTTTCTTCGTTTTTTTTTGGTCCATTCTGATCCCACGAGTAGCTAGGGAATTGTTATGTCATCCCTGGCAGAGCCCCGCATGCCAGGGAAAGGCTATTACAAGGAGGTTTCGCCCGGTTCCTCCAGGGGAACGTTCACGACCGCATTCCCTGCGGCCATTCAGCCATCGGCACGTTACCTTACACCTTAGCTTGGGTTGTTGGAGTGTCATTTGGTTGGCTAATACTGTTGTCACTAGTGATCAGCGGTATTAACCGTATCCAGCGGTGCCACGAGGAGGCAGACACTCGATGGTTGCATTTTTCCACTGGGCTGCAGAAAGTTACCTACAAGCAAAGCAGCAAGCAAGCAAATAAGCAAAGCAGACTACAGAAACCAAGTGGCCAACTTACAACCAGCCCCGCCGTTCTTCCTCCATATTAGTCTAGATTAATAAGCCTAAATGTCCCTAAATCACCAAGATCTTTTCCAGATTCCATGCACATGTTTTCTTTCTCTTTTAATACATGATGAATTGCTTTTTTCCAATTTTCTTTAGTAACTTGTAATAGAGACATAGTGCTTGAACATCTTTCAGTTTGAATGTAGTATTATGCCGACCTAGAATACTTTTCACCTGTGTCCATAGCAGTTCTATCGGGGGTTAATTGGCAGTGATATGAAGGAAGTCGCACTACGTGAATACCACGTTTCTTTGTTAGTTCGTCCACTACATATCGAGCAGGAGGCTAATTCAATTTTACAATTTGTAGAAGTTCTGGTATGACTGATTTTTAAGGAAAATTAATATTTTTGTCTGTTAGCCATTCAATGATCTCTTGTTTTCTACATCTCAATGTGACGAGAATAGTAACTAGCGTTATCCAATACTATGACTAAACCTTTTGGTATTAGGTCAATCATGTGCTCAAAATATTCCTCAATAACGTTGGCGCTCATATCTTCATAGTAGTCTCCAGTTTTTTCAGATTGGAATATTGAAGACCCACTATCCAAAAACACATTATCACTGCCAATATGAGTTATGATTAGACGTCGTCCCTTACCGGATAGACTCTTAAATCCTTTCCAAAAAGCCTGTCCTAAAGATTGAATGTTGGTATCCTGCCACATTTTACTGACAAATTAGCCTCCAATCATCCAGGTTTTATTCCAGTAAAATATTGGTTTGCCTTCTGCACGTATTTTAATAATCGTTCTTAGATATCTTCGTCTCCAACAAATAATTCCGTCAGTATAAATAAGAATCGCTTTTCTATCATATTTTGCCCATTTGAATTTTAATTATTGTAGCGTTTCCCATAGTTTCGTTCGGCCCATTTTAGGTGAATATGGATCTTGATTCCTTTCATCCAAAAAATGTTTCCTCATTGGGATTTCTTTCCTAAAATAAAACTCGTGCACTTTTCTTCTTATTGCTTTTTTAATTTCTTTTCGTTTCAAATCTAATTTTGTATATTGTTGATTTGCTCACGCCTGTCATATTCCTGGTCTTCGCAACAATGTCATGAAATGAACCTGAAGGATTTTCAGTTCTTAAGTATTTATAAACATTGTTAATTATTATTTTTTCGTATGCTTCAGAGGTGTAAACCCAGATCCGTAATTCAAATTTTCTGCCATTGTCACTATTAACCGAAACTAATAATCACAATAATTTCTCGGCCATTCACAAGGAGATTCAGGTCCATTTTTCAAAATATTATAAACGCGTAAAGATTGAACTGAATAAACACAAGATCGAAATCTTTTCGTATCCTCATTCGTGCATTTTTTTTACAACACGTTATTATTATTAAATTTAAAATCCTATTTGGTATTTTTTACAACTATTAGGTAAGTGAAGCTCTTTTGTCTGACTTAGTGATAAAGTCTAAAAATTCGCTATAATTAATGTTATAGTTCACTCTCACACATAACTTGGCCTTTATTATCGGAACACTCAAATTATTTCCCTGTTCCAAAAACTATTTATTATTGAACAAATTCTCTCAACAAACACATTACTTAGGTATAGATTAAAGG
>CAJUYI010001795.1:662-11243 GCA_910591695.1 Galerucella pusilla
GTTTGGCAAAGTTATGTGTCTCGTGTATGGAACCGGTATCTCCAGACAAATTCTCTTATGATAGACCTAGAAGCGGTAGAAGGCGTGTTACTAATCAACGGCAGAACCGCTATATCCACTTAACTATCCGAAAAAACCCGACCATGGCAATACCAGCACTCCAAAGAGATATAAGACATGCGTTGGGAGTTCACGTATCGCTCTCGACATTACGAAGACGAATACGTTTGAGGTGTCGCCGACCAAGAAGAGTGCCCAGACTACAACCTGAGCACAGAGTTCGCCGACTACAGTGGGCTCAAGAACACGCGGCCTTGCCTGAAGAATTTTGGAATTCGGTGTTTTTTTCCGACGAGACAAGGATTTGTTTGGTACAAGATAGCCATCGAATACGTGTGTGGCGGGATCCAACGAAAGTTGCTCAGCTTGCCCATGCTCGCCCCGTGCCGCCCTTCAGAGGAGGAAGTGCTATGTTTTGGGCTGGTATCATGTTAAATGATCGCACAGAATTAATTCATGTAGAGGGAACGATGGCTGGTGATAGGTATCTCAGAGAGATTCTACATCCCCACGTGAGACTATGGCGCGCAGCTGTTGGCAATTCCTTCGTTTTTATGGACGATAACGCCCGACCTCATCGGATCAGAGCTGTAAATGAGTATCTTGAAACTGAAGGGATCAATCGTTTGAACTGGCCTGCCCTATCTCCTGACATGAATCCCATAGAACATGCTTGGGACATGCTTGCCAGGGCAGTGGCAGTACGCAGAAATCCACCCAGGAGTGCACAAGAGCTTGTTCATGCGGACCAAGAAGAATGGCGAAATATTCCTCAACAGAATATCAATGATTTGGTAAACAGCATGGGCAGGCGACTTCAAGCTTGCATAAATTCTAGAGGTGGAAATACTCTTTATTGAAAGTTCTCATGCAGGTTCTCACTTAACCTTTTCTTTAAAAAGAATTAATTTATATTCAATTTATTTAATTTCTAAGAATACTTTTTATGTTTAAAGCAAGTTTATTATTGGATAATATAAATTTTTGACAAATATACACGTTTTTTTTTTATTGAAACTAATTATTTGATTAATCTCTGATCCATTTATAATGTACACATTTTTTTCCGGAGATTTAGGGTGATGTAAAACTTTTGAATCTATGTGTAGTAACTGTTTTGCTTTACTATATCCCAATTAAAAATGTATATTTTCTGTAATATAGATGTAAGACTTATAGTATAATTGTATCAAAATAAGAAATAGAAAGAGTTTTCTGAGCAGGATTTATAAAAGCAATGATAAATGAAAAAAAGCATCGTCACAGTGGATACCCATGTATATAAATATATAAAAAATTGAAAAGCAAAAGTAGATTTCCTTGTCCTCCCTACAGATCCACCTAACGACATTCTTTAACTGTGAAAGATTCTATATTTAGGTCTTATTGAACTTCTTTTTATATTGTTCTATTTTGATATTAACTGGTTATTTGTCTTATACAGTTCAGCAAGTTCATCTGAAGCTACGCGGCATCGGTAAGAGGCGAGGAAACATGGCGCATATCTGTCATAAAGGTACCAATGGCGTACGGTACCTATTTTAACAAGTGAAACTGGAAATACAGAGGATCTTTTCGCCGAAAAGATCCCGCATCATATGGGATTTTTAATACATGAGGGTAATATTCGCGATAAGATCCCGCTTTATATGGAATTTTTAATACAGGAGGGTAATATTCGCTATAATTGGCTCCTAACAAATTATCAGTGTAATTTTGATACTAATGGCCAAACCTTATTGACAAAGCTGATTTTAACATATTTTAAAAACAAAAATAAATTATATCACAAAAAAGTAACACCAAAAGCGTTTTCATTAACAACATTTCCGAAATAAGCAGAATAACGCTATCCCATTCGTGGATCGTGTACTCCACTGGATCCCATTCCTAGTATAGTACGTTATTAGAAGGTCACACAATAATGGTATATTGTGATATTAGCAAAGTAATCCATGCTTTATGTGCTGAGTGTGGAAAATCCATGCGAAGCACACAAATATAATATTCTATTTCCACTTCAAACGTGCATAACTTTATTGGAAATAAAACAATGAAAGGATATTGAATTTTCATTCTATTTCACTGTATATTCTCTTTTTGGTATCGTTATCATGGATACGTACTTGTTTGGCATCTATCAAAACAAATATTTTTTCACTCCTTATCATATAAATGAAACTTAATGCCCTTGAAAATCGTAACATAAGTTACTACTTATATTAACGTTTGAAGAAAATAGTATAGTAAGTACCAAGAGTCAAAAACCTTCAGTCGCAAAAACTTCAGTCACGAGTTTTCTGTGTGACTAAAAATATTTTTGACAGAAGGTGCTAACTATACTTTCTCTAAGCTTGCAGAAACAAAAACTATATTATATTATCCCTATTATATTCACATAATGACAAACAATGACTGACATCCCAAGTAGCAATTTAAAGTCTATAAGATTTGTATAAACAGCTACTAGATATATCTTTTAGGATACTAAAATTCTTATAACGGCCTAGGAAGCAATTAAATGATCCTTATACAACTGAAAAGGGCCCATTTCTATACAACTGTTTGGTTGTATAACAGTTCTATTAAAAGTTTATACAACTCTCAATCGACTGCTTTATAATCATATATACAGCTACTATAAAATGATTTATTAGTGGGTCATGTAGTCACATCTATAAAATGGGATTGAAGCGGCACTATAAAGGTCTCACAAAATGGATATTTTTTTATAATGCTGTTATTCCGAGCACTATGAACACATTTTTTCATCTAGCATTTTTTTAGTGAAGAATATCAGAACCAAATTATATTTCAACTTGAACATGCATCATACATTTCTTTTGTAGAAATGGAGACTTATCAAAACGACTTGCGCCGCTTGGGCGGACATCGATAGTAAAAATTATAATTCCATTTGGATGGTTTAATAGTACAAATTTTGATGCGCCGCAAATTTTACTGATAGATTATAGGTATATATTTGGCAAGAAAATTAAACGCTTCAATTTTGGTTGAGTTTCAAGTAAATACTCAAAAAAAAAATAATGAAACAGAATATCATAACATACTTTTTTTTATTATTTCAATAGTTTATCACTTCATATGGATATTCTTTCACAATATAATTCTCTTAATAATGATAAAGTCACATTTTTCAATATAGTTTCATGTTTCCAACTCAATTGCTTGTAATGGCGGCGATAGCGTACAAGAATTGCTTATTTAAACATGGCGATTCACAAAACAATAATTTTATCCCAAACTTAAACAATACATTATTGTAAAATGAAACGGTATACGATAACTGTTTCATAACGAAGAATATTTAAGCACAATACAACTAAAAAGTGCTTTATAATGCAACGCAATTCAATGCTATACAATATTTATTATACAACATTATACAGCTTCAATAAGACAAGCTTAAGTAACTATTTCATAATGTTGTAGCTGTTATTTATATAATATATTATACTTTTCTTAACAAGTATAATAAACGACTGAAAAAAGTTATAATTTTCACCAATTCAGCCCCTGTTTCTGTGTCTGTCAGTTGACTGTTTTCTGGCGCCCCACCCGAAACAGAGGTTTGTTACTGATTGCCTTTTGAGATCCGAATATTCTGAAGCTTTTTTTATATCTCTCGCTTGTTAGGAATAACTTAGGGATTTTCTTGAAAACTTTGGACTGACTTTGATTTTCCAACCAAAAAAAATACATTGCAATATATTTTTAAGGAGTGTGCAGAATAGTGTAACAACATACTTTTTCTATAATTATCATTTCACGAATACAAACCCCTCATAAATTAATTTTTAGAGAAAATGCCTACAATATTGAAATATTACAATAAAAATTATAATTGATTTTAATTAAAAAAACAAAAAAGGGAACACTTGTAATTGAAATTGTTCATTTGGTATTGAGTAGAAAGTTTGTTATCAATCTTCATTGTCCGTTTCCCTCCCTGTTACATCTTTTACTAGCATTCTGACATTTTTCAGAGCACAGCATAATGTATCACAGTATTTGAAGCTTTGTAACAAGCAAGAACATATACAGTGTGGAAACCACTTATGGAATAAAATTCTTCATGTCATTATTTTAGAAAATTATAGAAAATGCCGAGACATGTCAACTTTTGAATTGAGTTGTGCGTTATGTAAACATAAATTTAAATGTGCAGGGTGATTCAGTATGCCATAGTCGGTGTTGTTTTTTTTTTAATGAAACACCCTGTATATTTGCATATTTTTGAAATCCTCTTAATCAACCGATTCCAACAAACTAAATAATGTATGGTCAATTATGAATTATACTGGGTGAAATTTTTATTTTTACAGTTATTAAACACATACATAAAATACCTGATGTATTTGATTTTAATACATTAAAATGAATGCTTAAAATGTTCTCCACCTAGTTGTTGGCAATAGCACAGTCTCCTATAGAACTCCTCCTTAACTTTGTTTAACGTTTGAGGTGAAATATTCCGTATTTCTTTAGTTATCCTGTGTTTGAGGTCTACAATGCTAGTTGGTTGTGTTGCATATACTTTGTTCTTGAGATAACCCCACAGAAAAAAATCTAACGGCGTTAGGTCTGGCGATCAAGCTGGCTACTTAATAGTACCTCTTTGTTCAATCCATTCATTGGGGAAGATTTCATCTTAATAATTTCTTACTATTAAAGCATAATGGGGTGTTGTCCCGTCTTGCTGAAACCAGACATTTTCATTCGGTAAGCTAGGATCTATTGCGTTGGGATATAAGTTTGCCAACGCGGGAATAACTTCATTTTCAAGCATATTAAAATATTTTTCAGCTGTCAAATTTCTATCTATAAATATAGGACCAATAATAAGGTCGCCTATGATACCGGCTCAAACGTTCACCTTTTGAGGGTACTGAGTATGTGTCTCACGTATTCAATTAGGATTCTCTGCTGACCAATATCTACAACTCTGTCGGTTCACCTCTCCATTCAATGTGAATGTTGATTCGTCAGGAAAAAGAATGGTACCAAGAGCTATCTCATTTCTGTTCAGCTTATTCATCAATCTTTCGCAGAAATCCATTCTACGATCTGGATCGTCTTCTGTTAACTCCTGCACAAAAGTTAATGTTTTTCTTTATGAAGACATCTTAGAACAGTTGTATAACTAACATTATTTTCACGGGCAATTTGACGTGTACTTGAAGTTGGATTCTCTTCGACACTTAATAAAATGTCCACTTTCACATCATCTTCAACGAAGTGTGGTTTTCTTTTTAATGGTTTGATATGTCCAAGTTCTCTGAATTGTGTATGAATATTAGACACATTTGATACATTTGATACTCTTCAAAAACAGCATAAAGGATATATACGGGAGCATTCTGCACAAGTCCAATCAAAAGTCTACAATGTGAAACCGGCGAACCACCCTAACATCTACGGAGAAACCAATTTTCCGTGCAATTGCGCACGAAGTCAGTATTTCGCGTTCTCACAACAGTCCGCGAGATTTAATTTCGTGGCCATAGCAACGGCTGCGAAACCAAACATCACTTCCAAATTTGACATTCCCAAAATACTATAAAGACGAGATTTTTTATTGAATACCAACGAGCACATAAGTACTTATGTTATTTGGGATGAATAACAACATCAATTATTGTACAGTTTGTATTATTACTCATATTTACTGTCAAAATATTTTGTATTATATTGAAATATATCATTTCCATTGCACACGGTGACATTATTAAATATATTGAGCTGCTGTCTGCTGTTGATTTTAGAGCAATGATATATTTATTTACAATTATCTAGTTCAATAATAATTTAATTAATGGTCGCAAGTGGCCTTGGCACGTTAAAAAGGTATTTTGCGGCCTAGGCAAACAAATAACTATACTATGCTCTTTCAATATGTAATAAGCAGTCAAACCCGACGTATAACAATAAATTCACATACCAGTATCATATGAACTATATACATCCAATAGAACTGTTATTCCACCATACTATGGAAGAATTGAATATATAATTTTGGAACTCGATAATTAACGTTTCACCCTCTTTTCCAATCAAATCGAAACTCCGCCGCCATGGTCAATCCAATTTATTTCATCTGACACCTCATTAGCATCACACAACAAATCGGATACACCTACCTCATTATTTAAACAGATTCTTGAGTCCAAACTCGACACTTATATCGAAAACATTCACATTTATACAAATGCTTTAAAGACCTCCGATAATGTAGGTGCAGCAATCTTCACAAAATATGAATATAGGTAATTCAGTTCCCCAAGTACTGAATTTGCCAAATCTGAAAATATCTCATAATCTCTGATAATATCTCAGTTCCATCAAGTCAATTAATCAACTCTACAACACCCATCCATTGGCCCTATGAATAACACAAAATATGTCCTAAATTCAAAAATTCAACATCAAAGTGATAATTTTATGAATACCTTCCCATATTGGCATCCAAGGAACGAAGAGGCCGATCGAAGAGAAGCCACTATCAGAGAAGTACGAGAGGTACTCAGTGCAAATTCGATGCTCCAGGACATAAGACTGTACGTGAAATGAGTAGAATAGAATAGAAGTGATATTATCAAGATTATGATTAGGCCATACCAACATCATTCACAGTTATATCATGACAAAAGCCGAACCTTCACAGTGTGAACTATGTTTTTGCGAATTAACTGTAAAACACATTCTAGTAAAATGCCCAGATTTCAAGCAAGCAGAATCAAAATAAATTATACCAGCAATAAATAAGATGTAGTACTCCGTGTAAATTGTAGTGTTTGAAATATAATGGCTTATATTAGAGACATAAATATGATATCCAAATTGTGATTTATGATACGACTGAAAATGAAAAAGAAAAAAAAATCTCAATGAAATAACAAATAACGAAAACACTATAATCAGGGTCTTCAGCACTCTTCCGGACACCTTCTCATCAATCATAGATCACCTTCTTTCGTGGAGTATAAAAATTTCCCAGTGTAACACATACCTTACCAATTTCAACAAAGCAGAGACAAACTCTTTCCTCATAAAAGCGAAATTTATGGAGATCATAAACAAAGATTTTTATGAATGTACCAAATCTTTACCAACGAAAATACAAATTTCTGTCCAAACTTCCTGCTGTTTTCTCTGCTGAGTTACCTATTTATTTTGCTGCAAAACAACTTTTCTAAAGCACCTATTATTACCCATTCACTATCTCACTTCGTTATATTCAACTACTATATCCTATATCAACTGTTTCAAAAATATTATTAAGTGTTTTCAGATTGACTAAAATTAACATTGAAACAAGAAATAGTAGTTTTCCCACGACCACATAGGAAAGTAGCGTATATCGCACTATATCTCGGAAAGTGGCTTATATCAAACTAGCGTGCGAATTACTTTCCACACATGAGTGGAATAGTACATTGTGCAGCAAGTGTGGAAAGTTAAACTTTTCTCACGAGTGTGGCACGAGCCCGAGGTCGAGTGCCGCAAACACACGAGTGAGAAAAGTACTTTCCCACATGTTGCACACTATACTTTTTCTACATCTGCACAAATTTAAAAAATACAGGTAAAGTATTTTAATATTCATTTTTATGGTCAATAAAAAAAATAAAACTGAAGCATCCTTTCTCTACATGTAACATAATTATAAATTTTTAGTATGCCAATCCATAATTTTTTTTAAATTTCCGGCAGCAAATCTGAATTTACTTTTGCACTTTTTCCTAATATCTCTGGCGGAGTATTATTAAAATCGTCACTATTGTCAGAATCCATATTACTCATATTATAAATAAGTACTTATATGTCTTGTTAAACTAATATTTTCAATAGAAACTGGGATTTTTATCAAAGCACGATTGAAACTACCTTTTACAATTTAAAAACTCCTAATATAATATGACAGTTTTGTGACAACTGAGAAGGTATTTAAAGATGACAGTAGCATACCAAGTTTTTTTTTCGATTTTATTTGATTCTCCATATAAATGTATGTGGTGTGGGCAAAGTGCCTTGAGAAATAACATTTCTTACAGTATAAGCAATATTTGGTTTTGAAATTGAGTAAGCTATGAGAAATACGTCACTTTTCATAGCAGTTGTAGAAAAAGTAACCTGCGGATAATCAGTCAAATGTATACTTTTTATTAAGATTGGCCACTGTCAAGCTGTCAAATATATAATTTTTAATCAGATTTACATATATTATGTAATATCTAAATTTGGAGCGATCTATTTGGAAAGTGGAATTTCTTTCATTTCCTTGATTGAAAAAAATTTAGGACGCGGTCGTGGATCGATCCCACATAGCCTGCGTTAGAAGACCGATGTTGTACCAACTACTAATCCAAACCATCATTTCTAAAATAATCTGAAAATGTAATCGTGTTCAAAGGTATTTATCATATATAAAATGCATCATTATAATTTCAATTCCAATCCTAATATCCTACCTATAACTACTTGAATTTTTGTTACTAATGAATATTCCGCTAAACATTTCAAGAGTCTACCTGTTGTCGTTATCAATATCGAGCAAAATAATAATTAAGAAATAAAAATAAAATTAAAAAACTGCTCCCCACTTGAATTTGAACTCGCAGGTCTACCGCGTGAGAGTCTGGGGTGCTTACCACTGTGCTTACCGAGGAATACACCAGTAGTACCTCTATAACGTCAAATATATGACAGAATTTTGTGAAAGCAGATGTCTGTCAGGAGTCCTGTTAATATCCATCTTATTCTGTTTTTAGTATTTGTTGTCAATTTTCAGGGATTATTTGACTCAAGCTTAATACTGTAAATAAATATACTTGATCCGGTGCTTCTGGGAGAGACTTTTTTGACAAGTTATTTTGACGTTTCTTCGAAATTGAGTTGACGAATACTAAACGCAAATGCTGATTGGTGGATTTCATATACATATTAGGATGGATATGAAATCATATCCGTTCGGTTAATCAGAATGGCCTACATTTTCATTCTGTAAACTGTGCAGAAAATGGATAATATACATGTGGGTGTAGAAATAGTACATTGTGCAACTAGTGGGGAAAGTTTAACTTTTTTCACGAGTGTTGATGTTTGAGGCACGAGCCCGAGTGGCGAATGCCGCAAACACACGAGTGAGAAAAGTACTTTCCCCGCATGTTGCACACTATATTTTTTCTACAATTGCATAAACTGTGACCAAAGTGAGTACACTTTCCGGATAGATTTTATTTTTGTACTTCTTCTCCACTCTATAAATTTTTTGTATTCCAATTCATACTTTTTTCTCGAAATTCACGTCCAGAAATCTGAAGATACTTTTGCAGCTTTTTCCAATATCTCTGGCGGAGTATCTGTCAGTGACCATATCATTTATATTATAAATAAGTACTCATATGTCTTGTTAAACTAATATTTTCAATAGAAATTGGGATTTTTATCAAAGCACGATTGAAACTACCTTTTACAATTCAAAAACTTTAAATATAATCTAACAGTTTTGTGACAACAAAGTAGGTATTTAAAGATGACAGTAGCATACTGAGCTTTTGTCGATTTTATTTGATTCTCCATATAAATGAATGTGGCGTGGGCAAAGTGCTGTGAGAAATAATATTTCTCACAGTATGAGCAATATTTGGATCTGAAATTAAGTAAGCTATAAGAAATACGTCACTTTTCATAGCAGTTGTGGAAAAAATTATTTCACTCCACAAATTCGCTACATAACACTCAATACTTATTTCCCATTTAGCTCTTGATATTAAAAAAGTAAGCAATAGCAGTTTGTACAACTAGTGCGCAAAGCGTCACTTTTTCCACGAGCGCAGAAGTTTGTAGCACGAGCCGTAAGGCCAGTGCCGCAAATCTAGCGAGTGAGGAAAGTGATTTGCACACAAGTTGTACCTACACAATATTTTTCCTACAACCACATTTTTTAATGAAAGAAATACAGTAATATATATATAGTTATTTTATTCAAACTTTGAACAGAAATATATGAATAGAAAAGTCAGTTGAATGTATAGTTTATTGTAAAATTTGAACAATTTTAAAACTTCAGGTAACAAATTTTCGGTTGCAGTTCGAGCCTTTTCGATAATATCTGGAGGAGTATTTTCAATGTCGGAATTGGACAACTCAAAAGATAAATTATTTTAATATTAATTTTAATGTTTTTATAATTAATAAATTGGAATAAATAGTTTACTTACTTTGGGTTTGATTTTAAAAATTGTACATCAATTAGAAACTCACTTTTAGGTTGAATTGTATTAGGTTGAATTGTCAGGAAGAGTTGACAGGACATAGATAGCTTTCTTTGACATTTCGGTACGGAAGAGTGCCATCCCAACTAACATTTTAAGGGCCGGTTTTACAATAGAGATTTATACTAGGTATAGTTATACTGGGTAAGTTATACCAACATTTATACCTAGAATAAAATTGGTTGGTTTTACGATGCTTTTTTACACCGGTATAGCAATTCTT
>CAJUYI010001795.1:19482-55002 GCA_910591695.1 Galerucella pusilla
TAAATAATAAATAATAAATAATAAATAATAAATAATAAATAATAAATTTGATAACACTTAATATTTCCAAAACAGTTTAAGGTATATTATGTTTAGAATCCAAAATATGAATAATATATAGGGGGTTGCATTTGAAATGAGGAAGTTGGTTTTGGCTACTGTCACATGACACACCCTATAAATTTTTTTTTAATGCGCATTCAAGAATACAAATCTACGTGACCAAGCGTTTTTACGAGCTCGCCCTGATTTACTCGTTATCGAATTTATTCCATTTGACTGTTTCACATAGTCGGTGAAGTGCGGTGAAGTGACACTTTACGCCCGCTTAACGTATTTATAATCTGGACTTTTTCGCCCGGTCGTGCATAAAATAATATACTACAAAGTTTGAATCACAATTTTTGAATAATCACACATGCTGGTTGCCAAAGGCCAATATTTAGAATTGGAAGATGAAAAGCTTTGCGAAAAAATAGTACTTTAGCACTTCAGATATACCTTAAAATTTACAATATTACCTATCCGAACTACTCCTATTACCTATCGGAAGCCATGAAGTTACATAAATATTTATGCCGATAAAAAGTAACAAACGGAATACTATTTTCGTTTGAACTTTTCAGGGCGATAACATTATTTTGATAAATCTCGGATAAATGCTCGGATCTTTTTTCATTATAATAGTCTCCATTATAACATAGCTTGAACAGGGATGGAGATTAGTATGGAACAGAAGCGTGGGATAAACATAAAATATGAGGGGGACGAAAATACGATTTTGAAAGGTTGCTGGATAAGAAAATACCATATATAAAGAATAAAATATCATGTATAAGGAATTATTATTAAAAGCTCTAAAATATAATCACCCGAATTATTAGTTATTTATGCTTTAAGCGATTTGAGTAAATATACTTAAATCTCGTGAAGTGTATAATATATTTTCTCTTTCCTGAATGATTTATTCTTTTAATCTTGGATTTTTAATAATTCAACTCGATACTTTTCGCATGGAATTATGGACAGATTCAACCGGTTTCTATGGCGTCATAAGTATTGTTATTTTATGAACAACGTCAAACTGACAGTTGAAGGACATTGAAATAATTGATTTGTATGGAAGCCAAATGGATGAAGAAGAATATGAAAATATCGCTTGTCTGTCGCTGCTGCCAGAAAAATCGAGGAAGAGGTATGTAGCAACGTATTAAGACTTCAAAAAATGGTGCCAAACAAATCTGCTACTGCAGATTCAGAGACCATACTTTCACGAAAAATCTGCTGTTCTCAAGACTCCATCAAGTTTATGGTATGACAGACAGAATATTTTGAACGACCGCTCGACTTATAACTTATGACATTTAATGAGTAAATACGTTACGACAGCTCGGCTTATGTCAGTTTGTTTTGTTATTTCCCCTGTCGAGATATGAGCACATGGAGACTAGATAAGGAGAACTGACTCATACCTCATACGGGAAAATTGGCAAATATGTCCTCAAAATCGTGTTTCTAAGTAGTTTGGTTTTTGACCGCAGCGTGCGCATTGTACCTTAAGAACCCATTTCTGACAGAAACTACAATAACCTTACTTTTTATAGATGACAGTAGTCCAATAGTAAACAAGTAAACATTATATAAAAATTATTTAAAATAGGCAGGGTATTCGTTGTTGGAAGCCATTGCAATAGTGGTTGGTAGTACAGATTAGGTATAAAACGAAGATGCAAATTGAATTTAATTCAAGAAAACTAGAGTTTTTTCAGTAGGTAATCATAAATATTCAGATAAATAAAGTAGGAGATAATTATTATCTTGAATCAAAATTATAATTATCTATACCCCACTTGTGAGAAGTATAGAAAAAGCACAATTGCACACAAAATACTTCACTTTTGCTGATATTATTATTCTGTTCTATACAAGTATATTATAAGAGATCAGGAAAAAGAAAGGTGAACAATGATTTGAAGAAAAACTAGAGGTTGATAAGAACTGAGTTATGAAACTAATCTGATGGAAGTACTAGTATGCCTTTAATACAGAAAAATATGAGTTCAATTGATATTCAGATGAAAATAGGAAAAGAAAATATAAATGGGGTGAGAACATGAATTCAAACAAATAGGTATATTCAAGAAATAGAACAAAATTATGTTTGCAATTATTGGTGCACTTTACCAAAAGAGATTAATGAAACCATAAGGCATTGAAACTAATCGATGACACTTATTTCTTACCAATCTACAGCCAAGTAATTCAAGTCTGGGCAATTATGGAAAAGCATCAATATCATGAAAATAGTGTAGTGAATGTATTGTGCAGCTAAGTTAATGGATAGCAACAGATATATATTTTGTGTACTCATGTATTTCACAATAATTGGTGACTTTCCACTGTTTTTGCTTTTAGGAATCAAACTTTTGTATTGTTAAAATAAAGTTCCTACTTGAAACAATTATTTTCTTGAGTGATGGAAATTATTTAAATATATCTTATATTGAAAACCTGTGCAGGCATCAACTTCCACATGTTAAACCACTATTGCAAAATGGTAGTTGTACCAGCACATATAGATTGTGGAGTAAATTATAGGACAGTAAGGAGCCCTACAAAAGTCCTTGTTAACGTATGAATGTTTGGCACTTTTACTTGTGATGCTCTATCACTAAAGTAGTCTTAAATATTTATGACACATCACTTCATATAGTTTGTAGGACATACCACAGTTCCAAACACCTTAAAATGCTTCAGTAATGCCTAGAAAAATAGCAACACTATTTTCTTCAAAATCCAGAGGTTTGTAATTTGATGCCAGGTTCAATAGTGAATGTATAGATGAGCATTTTCTTTAAAATCAATCTGGTATCAAGATATATTATCTATGTGTTCATTTGTAATCCTATAAATCAAGGTAAATCTATCAAGTTTCCTAATTACCTTATTTTAACTTTAACAGTAAACTTATTACCAACTCATAGTAGGTGAGATAAGTATAACAGGCCATAAAATAGGTAGATTTCAAGTAAGTGGCAAAATACAGATTGTACACTTTATTTTTAGGTGAAAGAAGTTACATGGTGTGTAGTTGATTAGGTAGGTACTTCTCATGAAAATCTCTATAAATTTTCATAATTTCTTCTTCTAAAGGCTTGACCAGTTTGGAAACATTCACATTTTCGTTAAGTTCATGAAAAAAAAACCTAAAATATTAGATATTATCAATTATGTAATTGTTTTATTATTTCTTAATAATAGGACCAAATTTGTGTTTAGAGCTTATGGCTAGTGACATTTATCAATACATACCTACCTTCTATGTTTTCAAACTATTTTTTCTAGTTGCAAAATATGATGCTCCAATTCTAAATTATTCGAAGGCCATTCAATATAGTACATTTGAAATGATACACCGCCTCCAAGCATTTTAATTGATTTCTCCTTCTTCGTTTTTTCATATTTTTGTTAGTTAATATTTTACTATGTAGGAAGCCAGATTCTGAAAAGCTATACATAATGTGAACATAGGTATTTCTTAATTCAACTTGAATTTATTTTTCATAATTGGGGTGAACTTGGTTCTAGAATATACTTACTTTCACGTAGGGTGTATTCTTTATTCTTTAATTTTCTATTTCAAATACCTGTTTTACTCATTGTAACTGTGCTGGACCTTTAAATTTGTTCTTAAAAGAAGCATGATAGTAGATATTCGTATAATACATTCAGCTGATTATTTTACCACAAAAACGATCAAAATTTTCGTTATTTTTTAAAAAGAGGACAAAAAAAGGACTTCTTATCCAAAAAATTTTTTGGTTTTATTACCTCTAGCCTCACTTTCCTTACACGTGAACCGCAAACTGTCAAAGGAGCCTGCAACCAATAAAACTTGATGAACTAAAGTTTTATGATTGGCTGTGAAGGTTCTTATTCTTAGCTGGCGCCCTCTACCTTGTGCAAAAATTGAAATACATGGAGTTCGGTCTCCTTATATAGTCTCCATGTATGAGCATCTCCCATAACTTTGAACATTACGGTAATCTCGTTGTCATTTGACATTGTAGTTTTCATCCTTCCGCATTATTCGTAAATTACATTGCCAGTTATGGTAATTCGAAGGAGCAATTCAATGTCTCTTTTCTTGGATATCTTTCATATGAAGATCAGTGGCGTAGCTAGGTTCATCTGCGCCCCTTCTCGGACCAAAAGAGTGTGGGGTTCATAAAGCTTCCAAGAAAAGATAAAAGTAAGCTCCATGTTTTCTCGCTTATGCTGAACATCCAAAATATCTTGAAATATTTCAGGTGCAAAAACAACTTTTATCCATAACCTTTCTTTGTATTATTTATCCTGAGTAAGTTATTGCACACATTGATGGCCTACACTGTATGAAGATTATTTATCCTCTCTGTAACACCCAGATTTTCTTGCATTATCGAGCCCAGCCTAAAGGAAATTACTACAGTTGGTGATGGGAAACAACGGAGATTTGTGGAAGCTTACGACACCCGAAACAATTATTAGCTCTGCTAAATAATAATTCACCGCCAATAGCATTTCCATCATTCGCTCTAATTTCTCACTTTTGGAATACCTATCTTGATCTGGAAACTTTAATGTTTACATTAAATCACAGGCACTGGAATAAAGGAAGAAAGATATAATTGGACGCAAACAAGTCATTAACAAGGTAGGTGTAGCTGCTTACATTATTCCATAATTGGAAATTATTGGATAACAAATGAGGTATTCACTAATGTTCCAGCGACAGCCAAGCCGCCCTTGAAGCACTTCAGAGCTATAGGGTGACATCTCGGCCAGTATGGGAATGCGGCGAAGAACTTAGAAGACTGGCGACTCGGAACAGTGTAACACTGGAGTGGGTACCAGGTCATAAAGGAATCGCAGGCAATGAAAAAGCTGACGAACTCGCAAGAGTAGGATCGTCAACTCTGATGAACGGACCCGAACCTGCTGTGGGCATCCCCAGATGCTTAACCAGGTCATGGTTAAAAGGGTGGTTGAAAGAACAACACAAGAAATACTGGAAGAATACGACTGGGCAAATACATGGGAAGAAATTCATAAAAGAACCATCAGAAAAAGTAGCGAAAGAACTGCTCTTAATGAGCAAGAACAAACTGCGCACCACTACGGGGCTACTTACGGGACACTTTCCCACAAAGGAGCACCTTAACAAAATAGGGCTGTATAACGGAGACCTTACATGCAGAAGATGCAAAAAGGATACCGAAACAGCTCTGCATATACTATGCAACTGTGAGTCGCTGGACCACAGAAGGCAGAAACTTTATGGTAGAACCCAAATGACTCCAGAAGACTTCTACAATCAACCAGCTAAGAACCTGTATAAGCTAATACAGGGAACGGATTGGCTGAATAGGTTGTAGTCAGAACACTAGGAGTATCCACAATAAGCCCAGGAGGCTGAGGTGGTACCGGCGAAAAGACGGCTCCGAAGGAAAAAAAATGTTCCAGCCTCGACGAATATTGTATCACAGTTCAAAGTCAAACGGAGTTGTTATATCTACAAAATATTCAACACCAATCATTCTGGTTCACAATTTAAAGGGACAATATAACTTGTAGACCGGTCTCGGCGTATTTGCGCCTCATTAGTACAAGGTATATGTTCCCCGTCTACGAGCTGAAAGTCTAATCATGGATTAAGGATAGATTCAAAAGAGAAAGCCCAAAAGATACTTTGACTCAGTTTTTTTGGTCAGATGATAAGTGCAGGAATATTTGTGCTTACAATTTACTATTAATAATTTTGGATCTTATCCTTGCGAATGTCGTCCGAAATGCGAAACAGTTTGCACCATCTATTCACTTCGGTGTAGTTCTATCAGTGTCATCATTTGTATTTCTATTGTACAGAGCAAATTGCGAAGTTCGAGAACATTGAATGAGTAAATACGTTACCTAAGAAGGGTTAACAGGGTGAAACTCGGTTCGGAATGTTCCCTTAATTGACTTTGGTTTCGAACCTTTCTATCCTTCAATTTTAATTAAAATATCACTGCGATGTCACCATTATGAAACCGCCGCGCACCGTCGTTGCCGGAGCCGCAGAGGAGCCACATATTCGGAGCGTTGCCGAATTTGAAATAATTATCTAAATAGATACGTTGACTGAATAATACTTTTACCTTTGAAGGATAAAATCAAATGTGGAACATTCATTGGAGGACAAAATAATAGATAACTTGAAGACTCAATTTGAACGACAACATTTATTTCTGATTGATTTCATTTCACCAGCTTGAGTAATATCAACATTGCTTCTGGATGCGTTTAACTACTATTTCAATCAAAATATTTTATATCTCGTCCTTATTTGATTGGGCGTGTTGAGATGTCGCCTATAAGCCTTCCCGAAGTTTAGCAAACTTCATTTTGATGTTCTTCGCCTACGCTTACTTCATTATTCGAATCGTTTTTTTTTCAATTTCCCAGTTCCTTTTTGTTAACTTCTCGAATTTTTTCATGCTGTGGTTTTCCCCATGAAAGGAGCATTTAAGAGAATATTTAGGAAGAAATCTTCCAAAAGGAGGTTATTCAATTGGGAGTTATTTATATCCTGACATCAAACAATTGTATTATATTGTTAAAATAAACGGCTAAAGACAACGTGTACTGCTTATAATATTTCCATTAATCCTCACTAAAAGTGATCCCAATAATTATTTGGATCATTCATGACTAGAATCAATTTCACAGTCTTCCTCTCCATATTTATATGTTTATTCTATCTAATAAATTCCATCTAATAAATTTGAACTGTACGTAGTGGATTTTTCCTAACACATTTCCGCTTATACTTCCTGTTTACTACGGATCTAAGATGGCGCTAAGATAATTCTTTGGTGTCTGAACGGAATTCTAAAATAAAACACGATGAATCTTTGTATTTTGCTGACTTTCATTTGGAGTATTCACAATATTATTTTTAATCGTCAAGAACTTAATTGAGCTGAACTTTAAGAGTTTCATACCCAGAACTTCTTATATTATCATAATATTTCTTTGACATAAAATGGAAATTAATTATTTTTGACTAGTGGAAGAAATAATCAGCTATAATATACCAAGGATATTGGTAATTTTCGATATTTTGTCATAGATTCCGGAAGCGTGCTGCTTGGTAACAACACTACGCCGAAGGCGCTAGCTATCGAAAAGATCCCGCCAGCTTTCGAAAATTTTCCTGTAGGTCCGCAACTATGGTAACGAGTGTTAAAATTGCGCATTTGTCATTGTGACATGCCAAATTTTAAAATTTGTTGAAATAACGCGATTTGGACAAGATTCTTCAAGTTTCATCCAAGAAAAAGTGACCCAAAGTAAACCCGAAAATACAATACTTTTATTTCCTTTACTCGAGAAATACTCTACCGAATTACACACGTTCATCAAAATAAACCTGATAATTTTTTATTCAAGCATGTTCAGTAAAAACTGCACTTTTTTGTCATATTTTGTTTCGCGAAAATATGGAGATAAACTCATGCAGTTATTAGACAACATGCTTTCATGGAAAATTATCGGTAATTTTGATGTACTTGTGTAATTATTTCCGAATATTTTCCTCATGTATTAAAAATCTTTTACGAAGCGGGATCTTTCCGGCGATTATTTCACTCAATACAAAATACGCGCCTTCGATTGGTTTAAATATGAGGATTGATATCTGAAAACACCATGTTTTCGATTTTGTATTTCGGCACCTGATTGGATACATGCAATTTTCCTATCTGTGTGTTTCGCTTTGTCATTAGTTGTTTTATTCGATAGTAAAAATCTAGTGACTGACAGAAAATGTCAAATTATTGAAGAAACGTCAGAATCATTGTATCAAGAAATAATCTTGACAAATACAACTCGTGTAATTAATGATTATCGGAAATTTATTCTCCTTTTCGAAACAAATTGTTGTTTTAGGAAACCACACTCGCGGTTACGCGCTCGTGCTGTTTCCAAACAACAATTTGTTTCTCAAAATCGAAGAAATTTGTATTTCGATAATCATTAACACACTTGTTGTATTATCATCGATTATTTCACTCAATACAAAATACGCGCCTTCGATTGGTTTAGATATGAGGATTGATATCTGAAACCACCATGTTTTCGATTTTGTATTTCGGCACCTGGTTGGATACATGCAATTTTCCTATCTGTGTATCCAGTGACTGACAGAAAGTGTCAAATTATTAAAGAAACTTCAGAATCATTGCATCAAGAAATAATCTTGACAAATACAACTCGTGTAATTTATGATTATCGAAAATTTCTTCTCTGTTTCGAAACAAATTGTTGTTTTAGGAAACAACGCTCGCGCATACGCGCTCGTGCTGTTTCTAGCAGTCGTATACGAGGTTTGTCAAAAAATGTGATTTGTGCTCGAGAGTAAAGTACCTTTATTTTTGACAATTTCGAAAATTATTATAAAGAATAGATGTTGAGAATTAACAATAACTTTCAAATATTCAACATTGTTTATTTACATCAGAAAAATATTAATCTACTGTTATCAAGACAATTATCTCTAAATTTTTATTTTGAACACTGATAACCTTTAAAAATCATTAGGTTGTAACGTTGCAACAATGCATTCAAATGAATAACAAATAATAATCTCCATCCTCAATTAACTAATGCCTCCTCATATCCTCCATCTCTGGTGATACCTGTAACCGTTCGATTATATTTCTAACCATACGGGGAGCTATACTACGAACCGCTTTTGTGATTTCTCTCTCTAAATGGTCCACATCTCGAAATGGCTTCTGATGGTATACCTTTTGCTTTAAGTAACCCCACAAGAAAAAATCGAGTGAGGTTAAGTCCGGAGACCGAGGAGGCCAACGAATTTCCGAAAAAAGATGAATAACTCTTCCATTGAAAATATTTTCAATGTATTGACGTACATCTAATCTGCTGTGACATGGGGCACCATCCTGCTGGAACCATATCTGGTGACGTTCTGGTAGGGGTAGGTTATCCAGAAAATCACTTATTTCATTGTTTAAAAACAATATATAAATAACGATCCGCATTTAAGTTTTGTCGAAAAAAAAAAGGTCCAATTATTCGATTTTTATAAATTCCGCACCACACGTTTGTTTCAAACGAATACTGATCCCTAGTTTTCAATGTAAAATGTGGATTCGTATTATTCCACCAACGGCAGTTTTGGCTAGAAACTGTCCCATTTTAAGAGAATGTTCCTTTATCTGAAAAACAAACAAGTCTTGAGAAAAATGGGTTATCTTCTAAGTTGCCCTGTATGTCATGACATAGATCAAATCGCCTAACATTATCTCCTGGTCTCAGAGTATGAATTAGTTGAGGTTTGTAAAGGTGATATTTGTGTTTTTTTAGAATCTTTGCAACTGTATCTTTTTTCACATAAAATGGCAATAAAGATGCCCTTCTTCGCAAAGAGTGTTTAGGATGTTCAGTGACAGAGAGCATAACTTGCAACGCAATGTTATTATTTTCTACCATGTTTCGTCGTTTTTTGCAAAATTTATTATGTACATCTCCACAAGTCTTAAATTTATTAAATATTTTTCTTACTGTTTCATGGTGAATATTTTTTTCTGGATATCGGATATTAAAAATGTCTGCTGCTTCTCTAAATGTATTATACTTATCACCCACTATCAGCACAATCTCAATTTTCTCTTCCAGACTTAATGTTGCTGGCATTTCTATCGTTTCATAAACAAATCAGTCTGTCAATCTAAAACTGTACAATACGGATCTCTAATAACTTTTGAGAACACTATTATAAAGAAAGGATATATACAGTGCCACTTTTCAAAATACGATTGTTGACGTTTCTCCGGAGTTTCGATGTTTTGACAGTTGTAAGATTTAAAAAAATGCCATGCTAGATTAATTATGCAATAATGTGCAAATTAAAATTTTCTCCGGTTTCACAGACAAAATGACGAAAAAATATTTTTCTGATGTAAATAAACAATGTTGAATATTTGAAAGTTATTTTTAATTCTAAACATCTTTTCTTTATAATAATTTTCGAAATTGTCAAAAATAAAGGTACTTTACTCTCGAGCACAAATCACATTTTTTGACAAACCGCGTATACGACTGCTAAATGTTGATATCTGATGGTTGCATTTTATATTTTGGACCATGCAGAACTTTTATTTTTCGAAAACTTAATAATAAAAAAGTTACCCATATGACGCCAACTTACGTAGACACACTGTATATTTTATTTTTAGCCTTCTACGCATCACATACATTTGAGTCAGTCAATGATCCAGGAAAATATCCTACTCGCTTAATTTCTTGAAACATTGATAATGATTATTTTTTTCACTTGTCAAAATCTGACATTTTGGTGGTTTTAACCAATAGCAATACATTATTCTAGCCAATCATTCGGTATTATACTGATAATTCTGCTTCCTCATCGATAATACCTTGTTTACATTGAAACGTCAAAATTTTACTTTGAATTTGTCATTATTGACAACTAAAAGTGCTTCCAAGTTTATTGAAAAATGAACACAAACCGATTTAGTGCCATCACCCAAGAGAATATTGAACATTCAGGTAATACAAAATTTGGGATTGTTGAAAAAAATAATCTTCCCAAATACAACTCGCTCTTCAAATTTTATCACATAATTTTTTATTTTCATCACTCAAACTTGTTTATTTGAGGCAAAAACATTCAATCAAACCGAATTTAGATAAAATCCCTCGTCCTAACGGACTCGTGATTTTATCAATCGGTTTGTTTTCATATTTTTGCCAAATAAATAAGTTTTCGTGGAAAAGAAAAAATTATCGATAAAATTTGAAGCACTCGTGGTATTACCTTTGATAATTTTCTGTTCATTTTGAATGTTGGAATTTCAACTCATAAATCTCACATAAAAACATTCTTTTTATTTATATAATACATACAGTGATAGAACATAAAAACTCACTTTAAGGTCTTTATTTGTGAAATTATCCTAGTAAAATTCTTATAGCTCTAAACATGGAACTGCACGATATAATATGAAGTATAAAATAGAATTTCATCAACACTTATATTTTACGGAACGTTACGTCGATTTTGAATGTGTAACTACAAAAAAATTTATGAATTTTTCCATCTATAATAGAATATGCAAAGCGTTAAGCCATAGTCAGAGACTTGATAGTCCTTTCACTGTATAAACACCAAGTTTATATTTTTTTGTGATTATGAATAAAACTTTTATTATTATTAAGTTTCAAATGTATTTGATTTTATTACTTTTATTTTGGGTATGCCTCCAAGGCTGTATGTGTTTACTCTTAGTAGCGGTATTTACCCACATGTTACGCATGTGCCTCTATAAGCTCTTCAAAAATAACCGACAGGCAACATAAGTGCATGGGCCACAATTATGATACGTCGCCTGCCCGACTAGCCTGTGTCGCGATAGCCCCAGTAGGCCTTCAGACTACCACCTGCTTCTTTACATAGCGAGACTTTGACGGATTGACAAAGTTAAGATGAACAACTGATATTGCATTGTACAAATTATATGTGGACTATTAAAATGAATTTCAGCATGTCCGAAGGAAGTAGATTGGATACTGCAGAAGCACTTGAGATGAGAGTTGCAGGGAGGAAAATCCTTCTCCAAAAATGCAGCCACTCCAATATCCTTTGATATTGTCTCCTGATAAATCTTTCCTTCCCACAGATTATACCGCTAATCCAATTCTGCTTAGATATCACCCAACTCCTAGAACTCCATGGAAGATTATGAATTTTTAGCCAAATCTTTTGAAGAAATCTTAAGCATGTTTAAAGGATGCAGATGGGATAGTGCAAGGCAGGTGTACTTTCGTGCGATAATCTAACATTAAAAATGATAAAGTTGAAGATTCAAGATAAGGAGTAGGTTTTCAACGATCGTCTCCAGTATTACTTCAGCGTATTTGCTTTCAACGAATTCGTGGAACTGTTAACTCAACGCCGACTTTCTCCGCGATATAATGTGATTTCTTAAGTAATTCATCAGAAACATGTTCAGCTTCTTGTCGATCCTTATTGATGACATCAAGGATTCCACCAACAGCATGGGAAGTAGTTGTTGCTCCTTGGTTGAACGATCAGTGTCTTTGAAAAATATTTTTTCTACTACCGTGCGCTTTAACCCACTTTCCCGCACGCATTTTATCTTTGAAAGTGTCACTTTCCCGCACTAGTGCGGGAAAGTAAAATTATGCAAATTTTAACCTTATTAGATAGTTTTTTACTTCGGAAGTTATAACTATTCTTACACCAGGTGAATAAATAGTCCATCAAATAAAATCAACATGTTTTCTAGCTTCTGAAAATATAAAATAATGAAAATATTTTGATATAATCTTGTACATTCTTTAAAGTAGTGTCACAAAACAACTATCAAACCACCCGGGTTTGATATAAGAAAAATACATCAAATGAAATTCTTCCATCTACAAATGACTTAAAATTGTTGCCGTCACCTTCATCGTTATCTTTATGTGACCTGCAAACGATGCCATCCTCATCAACGTCATTCACTCACCAGTTAGCACCAAATAACTCCACTGGACCGCCAATTTTAAGTAATTCACAGAATGCAACAAATTGTGTTTCTAATAATAATAATTGATAATAATAATAATGGTTTTTGGTTTAAGTTTTTTATATGTATGTTAAAATAAAATAAATTTTGAAAAACGGGTTAATATACTTTTTTGTATATACGGTCGTAGAAAAAATAATGTTCCTAACTCATGCGTAAAGTATCTTTCCCGCCCTTGACCGCTTGCCCGAACTCCGCTTCGCGTCGTTCGGGTCAACTGCTGTCGCGTGCGGGAAAGTATCACTTTCCGCACTAGTTAGGAAAATAACTATTTCCATACTTATAAAGCGTTAGAATAATTATTATTCTGGGATATCTATTGCTAACGCGCATTATTAAATACGATAATATTACAGAAAACTTTGAAAATACTTTTTTTGTTATTATTAAAATAGTAATTTCAAGACTTGTGATAATTTCTATTATCAAAATTCAATAACCATTAATTTCAAAGACTGGCACTCTGGGTACGCACATGGATTTGACCAATTCTCAGTTTGGGATTAAACTATTGGGATGATTTCGTTGTGTCAGATAGGGACCAAAAATTATTTTATTACTAGTTAATTTTGACAACGGTTGCTGGAACGCCGAAACGTCGAAATAGAAAATAAAAAACATTATTGTGGTTTGATTCCGAAAAAATAAGAGAAAAAAAAATGATTTCCACTTCTAGTTTCTCTAGATTAAAAATCACACCGAAAATACGAAAACCACCCTACACTAATGAATACTTATGGAAGATAATTTAATTTTCGCTTTAATTTCCAGCGAATAACTGAATGATTTTCACTTTGTTTTGTTTTGTACATATGTATATAAACGATGATTGTGCAACTTCTCCTGCTAGCTCATCTGATTCTAAATTTAGATGGCCACCGCACTATGAAAACCACTCACAGTGCTGTGTAGGTATTTGGGAAAGCAGAATCTCGACGTTTTTTAGTCTAATTTAGATTAGTGTACAGTGTGAAGAGGTAAATGCGTAATTTTTGGAAAAAAAATATATACAAATTACACCTATTCTCTTGATTTGTCTAAATACTGTAGATCACATGAGAAAGATTTAGTAATGACAAGGAGTAAAGCTGAAATTTCACTAAAATATTTTTTTGCAGAAAATGTCGGTTAAAGTTGTCTGTAGAGTGGACGATGTCGATAAGCACGAGTTTGATGTAAATTGTTTATTGTATCACAAAGGAAAACTTTACAGTGGATCTGATGACGGTAAAGTGAAAGTAAGTTCAAAATTGACTAATTATTTATGGAAGGGATGAAAGGATTCACAAAAAGTTTTTGAGAATAAATACCAATTTTTTGAACCACCCTTTATTTTTTTTTTTAATTTTACGATGGCACAGGAGAAGTTGGGTGTTTTGCTAAATGCTCAGTAGTTTTATAAAAAAATCGATATAAAATTGGAAAAATGTGACTTTTAACACCCTGTAACTCTGTAAATACTCACCCATGTACGCTGAAATCAGTTGTTTATGGAAATTTACAGAATGAAAAGTGAAATGATAATCATATGAAATGATCGGAAATACTTCCACGGTCAGCATAATGACTACTAGGATTTTTGGATGAACTACGTCCTGAATTAGTAATTTACGTTACAATACCGGCAAGTAGTGTTTTTCAGGGCGAGACAAGCAGATTCCAGTGCGAGCCGAAGCGAGTACTGGAAGCTTGGTGAGACCTGCGAAACACAAATTTTCGGTTGCGCGATATTTTGGTTTTGCGCGATTGATCTTTTTTGTTTATTTACAGCATCGGTTGTCAGGTCGGTAGGTTGTGTTTACTGGTTTCTACGTCCAACACGTCGATAAGTGATTTACTTACCGTTCAGACGTCGGTAAGTAAATTACTTACCGACGTCTCAGCCCTACATACATTTAAGTGGTCCTAAATAATATATTACTTCATTAATTACACAAAAGAAACAAAAAACATAAGAAAATTGATATTTTTTTGATGAACAGAATCGAACAGAACAATATAAAAAGTAATAAACAGCATGAAAACAATTTCACCCAAATGCAAATTATATTTTAAACTCATCGAGAAGTATAAATGTCACTTTTGACATTTCGTTCATTTCGAAGAAATTCAAATTATTTTATTCGAAATTCGAATATTTCAATACGATCGCGCAAAAAATGATGGTATAAGCATTTCGAACGTTAAGGGTAATACCGGTCTCCAGCAAAATTGGAGGCTTCGCTACGCTCAGCCTCCAAACATTGCTGTCGACCGGTAAACAACCCTTACCGTTCTTGATACTCAATATACTATTAAGACAGACACTTCGATATACATTTAGTTTTTTATTTTACTTTTTATAACAAAGTGGTTAACAAAACTAAAACCAGATAAAATAATAAGTTTTACATAAACGACAAATTAAAAATCAATGAACTCTCATCACTCGACAATATATCAAGACGTTGTTACCGTAGTAAACTGGGGCTGTAACCCAAAAATCCTAAGCTGGATGTACACTGCCATAGTGAGACCAATCATCACTTATGGAGCCATTGCCTGGTGTAGTAGAACTAGCCTATTGACGACGAGAGAAAACCTCTCCAAAATTCAAAGACTAGCCTGTATATGCATTACAGGAGCAATGAGAACATGCCCAACGGCAGCCATGGAAGTGATTCTCAACCTCACCCCTCTACATATGGTGGTGGAAAGTGTTGCAGAAAGAACAAGATACAGACTAAGTAGAGAGAGAATCATTAAAAAAAACACCTCCTCACTTCTTAGAAATCAGACAACCTGGGACATGCCACAAGACGGTATGATGAAAAAATATAACTTTCCAAAGAAATACGTTACGGAAATGGGCAACAAGAAGGAATGGGATCCAAATACCATTACCAGACTTCGAAAGAATGCCATTCAATGGTACACAGACGGCTCGAAAGCAATAGAAGGAACTGGGATAGGAGTGTTCGGGCCAGGAACCAAACACTCTGAAAGCTTGAGAAAAACCCCAAGTATCTTTCAAGCGGAAATCCACGCCATTCGAAAATGCGCCCAGTTCAATATTGATAAAGGATACAGAAGACAAAGGATTATTATAATGTAGGATAGTCAAGCAGCCATTAAGGCACTGAGCTTTTGTGTAATCAGTTCCAAAATGGTGTGGGAATGCCTAGACAAACTCAATGAACTAGGCGAGAACAACATAGTCACCTTACTATGGATTCCAGGACACACTGGAATAGAAGGAAATGAAATAGCAGATGAACTAGCAAAGAGGGGGACTGAAATACCTTTCTGGGGGCCCGAACCCTTTTGCGGAATCAGCCCCAATGTAATATTGGAAGAAATAAGTAAAGCCGAGAAAAAGAGAAGATCTGACCATTGGAAAGATCTAGTAGGGCTTATACAATCAAAGACTCTTTTGGGTGACTACAACCTGTTAAGATCAAAAGAATGCATAAGTCAAAGTAAAACTGCGCTAAGAGTTTTGACAGGGATCCTAACGGGACGTTGTCGCCGACAATTTTTCGTCCAGAAAATAACGTTTTGCCGATCTGGACCGGAAAATGGACGCTAGGGACCGGAAAAAGCTTTTGCCGTTACCTGACGTCCATTTTGTTTTTATTTTTCCAATTGCTCTTTCATAATACAATCTACCTTGATTTCGTTACTATGGTAACAACGTTTCAACATATTGTCGAGTGATGACAGTTCGTTGATTTTAATCTGTCGTTTATGTCAAACTTATTATTTTGTTTCGACCTGAAAAACACTTCTTTCCTGTCTTGTAACGTAAATTACTATTTCCGGTCCCTGACGTCTTTTTTCCGGTCTTGATCGGCAGAACGCTATTTTCTGGACGAAAAATTGTCCAGAATGTGTATACTTTCTGGTCGGTCTTGAAAAAAATGATTTTTTCGATAATAAATGTACCTGTTGAACACTTCTCAAATTTCTCAAATTCTCAAATTCTACTTTTCATTTACTTTATGAATTTCATCAATTAGGTCAAACAAAATGTCTTTTACAACTGGTTTTTCCATTATAAGAGTACCCATCGTCAATTTAAACATATTTGAGCGACATGGATCCCGTGAACTATACGGAGTTTATGACTGGTTTCGCAAATCGATAGTATTCACATATTTTGAAGATTTTACGTCGAAAAATTTGCAGTTTATTCATAATTTCCAGAGAAAGATTCAAGAAAAATATTTTTTTCCAAAATTTCAACCATTACTTTTGGCCCGATATTTTATACGAAAAACAGTTTCCAATGTCGCACTGTATCGGAAACTATTCAAAAATATACGTTCTCTCAAGTTATAACGGAAAATTCCTTACAATATCATCAGTAGTACCACTTTTCTGAGTAAGTATCCACATGTTTATACCTTTATATATTTAAATAACAAATGTCAAAAAGAAAGAGGCGGACACATTTTAGTTCCGTTATTTTAATTTATAGATTGATATAATAGGTGATGACAGTCACTGAGAATAACTTGAATAATTATTTGAAATATTTGTATGGATTACAAAGATTCTATAACAATCACTCATTTCCACATTACATCTGTGATTATATTTATTTTGATGAAAATATAGATAAAAAATATGACAATCAGGTATCTTTGCTAAAACACCGATGACGAACCATTTTTTGTAAATCGTTATAAACTTTTATCGAATTTGTGGTTTTGCATCGTTTAAATGATATTCATTTGTAAGAAATTTTGGAATATTTGAATTATTTACATGTGTGATGTCATAGATATGCCATTACTAATAATAATAATAATAACTACGATGGGTCAATTATCACGGGTGACGAATAACCGGCCATATATTGTAGTTGTGGATGAAAAAGCCAACTTGGTTTTTCTGGTGGATGTTGATGTACCCAATAATATCAATATTTTAGACAAATACAACGAGAAAATTGCAAAATACACCAATCTTGCAATTGAGGTAGGACATATGAGGTATGCAGAGAAAATAGAGGTACGGTGTGCCGATCATCGTTTCATTCACGGGACTACTTCCCAAAACTTCACAAGACATCCTCACCAAACTAGGTCTTCACAAAAATACATACATCGATCTGCGAAAGGCTGCCATTTCAAATACCTGTAACACTGTCCGTAAATTTCCAAAGATGTGACTTCTGAGCATAATTCCATTTGCGTTTACACACTCTCGGAATAGGTGAACATTACCAGCAAGGGCTAAGCAAGTATATACTTGAGACGACATAATAATAATACATTTATTGCCTTCAAGAACCTGTCTACAGCAACAAGTGACTACATTACATGTAATACATGTAATAGTATAAATGTAGTATACCGTCAACCGTCAAGTTACATTGAATGAAATGTCAAAAAATGGATCATATAAAGCCTGGATAGGGAAAAATCGAACAATTATTGACCAGTTTATGTATTTTTATTCATTATCAAAAACAAACAATAATAGTATTATCTTCAACGAGTGCAGAATGATGGCTATTATTCACGCGGATGAAGTTTCCAAAACAAGGGAGCGCAAAGAGTGAGTTTTAGAATCATCCAAGTGAATAATAGCCATTCTACAAAAGTAAAAGACTATACTTTCTCCACGACTAAAAAGAAAAAACTTCCAGTTAGGATCGAACCTCGATCGTCCGCGCCATTGTCAACCACCACTAGGTAATGTAATGTGAAAAGTAAATATATACGTAACTCATATTTTTAATCGGAACCCATTCATTTATAAATGAAATTAATTCCGGGAGGCGTACATATTCACTATCGCTACTGTTGTCCATTTTTTTCTCTTATAATATGTAAAATTATGATTTTATGATTATTTTGACGTTTCAAACGACGCGCTGTCAGAAGCGATTTGCGTTCTTAGGTATTTGACGTTTTAAAGAGACGATTTGATTTATTCATTTTAATTCATTTTAGCGTGACTTCTGATAGTAATAGAATGTGATTGGCTAACGAGAGTGAATTCTTTTTATTATTCACTGGTGTGAAGAATTTATATCATTATGCAGCTAAATATGTAAAAATAATGTGTGCGTTATTATTTAGTCGTACAGAAAAAAAGTTTTTTTCATGTATTCCAATGACAAACAGAAAGAAACAATATAAGAGCTTAGGCAACAATACAATACCCAATTGAAAAATAGAATTGAAAGAATGATTTTGGAAAGACTCAGCATGTGCTGTAAGGTAGTGAAAACATTTTAATTCTGCCTATAACAGAGTTAAAAATGTATGTTTCAAGAACAAATAGAGAAATAGTAACACTTTCACCTTTCATATTGGAAAACATAAAAATACGAACACTGTGTATTGCAAGAATGATTGAAATTATGTAAAAAGCAAAAAGATAAAATAAACAGTGATAAAGCAAAGAAATGTTTCATTTCCAAACTTGCATACTATGAACAAATGATAATTTACAAGGATAATTTAGTGAATTTTGAGGAAATTATGTGTATCATCATGAACATTTTTAATCAGCTTAAACACTTAGGGCCGGTTGTACAATTGTAGCTTAGTGAAGGCTCAAGTTTGAACTCAGGTTCAGCGTCAGATTTCTGTTGTACAAAGTTGGCTTACGGTTGAACTTCATTTAAACCTTAAGCTTGGTAAAGTCTTCAAGAGGGCAGGTTTAATGTAAGCTTAAGTACGGAACATAAATTGTTATCATGTTCCGTGGCTTAATGTGAGTGAATTGAATGCCAACATAACCTGTACTTAATTTAATATTAAATTAAAAGTTTGTAAAAGTTAATTATGGATATTTTAACCGATGATGAGGATTTTTTGGAACTTATTGGAATCGTATAGAGATCCTATGAATCACTTCGAATGTTGGAGGGATCATGAGTTTATTCAAAGATTTCGTCTTTCTAGAGAAACCGTTCGCATTGTGACAGATTGTCTATCAGAGGAAATTTCTTGTAAAACTAAAAGGTAGCAAATATGACATTAGTTAGGTTATTTGACATACATATTGTGACCAATTTACTTCATACGCATGCGTCAGTTCGAAAGAAGTTCTACCAACACTTGCAAAAATAGGTTTTAGTAGAGCTGCTACTGAACCATGTTTGTACAACAGGCTTAGGGTTGAGCTAAGCTTATATTTCAAGCCCAGCTTAAAAATTGTTACCTTTTGTCTTTTATTGGCGGTTCTCAAAGGGGAGCCTCCATAGATGGTTCTATAATCATACTAGTATTTGTAAACAGTTTTCTTATTCACAAATATAATTTTATAAAATATAAGCTTTATGTTACTTTCATACAATCATCAACAACTGAGAATAGCTTAATGGACTCCTATACTTCTTACACACACTCTTTGCTTGTAAATGGAATTGTTGTTTCTTGTGGTGGTCCTTTTCCATAGTGGGTTACAAACAAATGTTCATTGACTTCTTTTTTATAATCTAAAACCAAATAACATTCAATACATTCAATGAGAATGATCCTTCGTTAGAAATAAATTAAACTGTGTTCTTCTTGGATTGGAATTATTGGCTGTATAAAGAGAAACTACTTTAGAAATTTGTCATTGTTATGTAATGGAAGATGTTTTGTTTAATTTTATTCGAAATAAACTTACCGAGTGCACTATCTGTTATATTTCTTAACAATAAATTTGGACATGTATTTTTCGATAATGATTATATAATGATAGATAATAATAACTAATTCATATTCTTACAACTTAAAGAACGAAGTACATCAAAGTACAGTACAGTACAGAACCGTAAAATGGCGTGAAACAGCGTAAAACCAGAGATAATATACGACAATGTGAGGCATGCGTGCAATATCTAGAATAACTACCAACAGCGTTACAGATCTTATTAAATTATAAATTTCATTACTGTATATAGAACTGATCCAGCCCTCTAGGTGGTACAACTCTCGCATCTTCAGAGTTCCCATACCCTGTTCGGTGCTCACTTATAGCACCACAGATATTGTCAAACGACTTATCAAAATCGAGAATAAGATAAGCTCTATTTGAAGATTGCATTAATATTTCATATTGCAATGCAATTCACAAACAAAAGTGAATTTTGCTGGAGTATCAAGTGTAGATCTACCGTCAAGCACAGAAAATCCATTTACACACATAAAGTCTAGTAATTTTCTTCCTCTGCTATCACAAAAAATATCGTAGCTTAGTCAAGTTTCCTGGAGATTAGAATATTCAATAAGTTCTAATGCTATAATACCCTGATTTAGTATTCTGCAATCGAAATCGCCTCCAATTATGATTAATGTATCTACATATTTTTCAGTTATTTTATTCAGGAAGGTATAAAATTCATCTAGATCATACACGGTTTGAAATACACATTACACAAAATAAATCTATAATTAAGCAATTAAAATAAACAAAAAAAACTAACGTGAATGAGATTCAAATTTTGTTATTTTATCTCGACAATAAAAAAACGTAATGTGTATTTTACATCATTGGATATTTATGACAAAGGGAAAGGGAAAATCATTTTTCCCATTCGCCATTTATTTTATTGAAAAATATCCATACCCGTTTTCCATGAGAGGTGGGGAATGGAACTATCATATTGATGGAATGATATGTTCCCTTCCCCATTTTGAAGAGCATGCAATATCCCTCAACATATTTTATCCTTTGAGTATTGACAAGTGTCTATCAATTTGTCGAATCATTGAATGGATTCGCAATTAAACCCACCAAATCATTAAAACTTGCCAAATTGTAATTTGTGAGTGTCCAAAACCAGGGAAGGTATCTGTAATTTCGATTAATCATTTCAGTGGAACTAGTTCCTATTTTATATGATAGGTTTCACCTGAGAGTAAAGGAAGATTTAGTCAGGTGGTGATGTGTCAGAAGATAAATGTTTTTTGAACTTGCCTTTAATTTCGATGAAGCATTTCTGATTGAAAAATCGAAAATTCATACTGATTTATTGAGTCGACTTTGCTACTTTTCCGTTGGGGATAATTCAATGACTGGCGGGCTGTATAGTCCGCAGTGTACTTTCTTTTTGTGAAATAGTTCAAAGAATATTTTACATGTTATATTGGACGGTTACACGTTACCTATTACTTTATAATATTTGTTTCTCAGGCTTGGTCGAGTGACCTCCGCAAAATGGCCGAAGTCCAATCTAATCCATGTTCCGTTCTTTGCCTTGCGGCTAATGACAACAATTTGTACTCATCTTCAAATGAAGGCACTATAAAATCTTTTGACTTAGACACATTAAAGATAAAAGCAACCTTGAAACAAGACTCGCAGGCTGAATATTGGAAAGTTCGCTACTCCGATGGCTGTTTATACTCTGGAGATCAAGAAGGAAACGTAAGTACATTGCATATTACAAATTCATTGAGAAAAGAAAGCACAAGCTACACACATAGCCTGTAGGTCAAAGCTATGAAATTAAGTTAAGATTTGTACGTACAGAAGGATTTACAATTTTTAACTCTCTAAGATACTTACAGAATTTAAAGTTCGCACGGCTTCAATTTTAAAACGATCAAATTGCCAAGTTTTTATTTCTTTTATATATTTACGACTTTTAGATAATGCGATTAAATCCTATTAAAGTCATCCACAAATACAGTTGCAAAAGTTCCTTAATGCGAGGCGGCAAGTATACAAGATATAAAAAATATTACCTGCACATATAAGTGTGGAGGTAGCTAAGCCCAAATAACTTTTTGTTAAGTTAGTTTTTCTATCAATTTCTTCAGAAATCATAATTATCTGAGCTCTGATTTTCAGATCATAGTGTGGAAAGACGAAATAATATATGGAAAATTAAATATTTCCGAACCAGTTAAGGACATGGTTATCAATAAACGGTATTTGTTTTCTGCTAATCTGGATGTTATTGTCACCGAACTGAAACTGGAAAGTAAGTGATATCTACTCAATAATTCAATATAGATTAAAATCTTGATAATCTAAAATTTCCATAACTACGAAATAAGTTAATTACCCCCCCCCCCTTGTAAACTTTATTTAATCACCAGTTTGTACCCATGAATCAATCCGCGTGAATAGTCATTCATCAAACATAATTTGTAGATCTGTACCTTGCATATAATAATATGACACTTAGTTTCAACGAATAAAGGTATCAAGAAATTCAAAACTATTTTCAATGATCAAAAACACTAAGTCATTGACTACATCAGAATCATTAAAAAAAGTCCATTCTACAAGCATCTGCCTCAGGAACCAACAAATTCAATTTCTATGAACTGAATAAAAAAGTAACTTCCCTAATCGTATATTCTATATACTGATATAAATTGTTTTCTGTTAAAACTAGGAAATATGACAGTAGATATAGAATTTAAGTATGAAATGACAAAATGCTAATAGATTCCGGTGGTGCTCCAGGTGCCATCTTAGAAAAACGTTTTTGGTCGATATCTCGGGATGTTTGCACTCCAAAGCAAGTTGTAATGAACAATATAGTGGAAAATTCTATTTTTGGAAAATTCGTTTTTAATGTTTATAGAAAATTCAACAGTTCATCAAAAAAGAAAAAAGTATCCTATGTGTTAAATTCAAAAACTCAATTCTGTATATCTCATTACACATTACTCGTGTCCCTTCTGTATACTAGGTCTCAGCTCAGGGAAACTTCAGTATTAGCATTGTCTATAAAAAGTGGACAATGTTTAGAGAATATTTGATGAACATAGATACACCGTGTACCCTACAGTCATTGGCAAGACTTCATATCAAACGTATTTAAAAAAATCTTGAAACCTTAACAACCATTATGTAGATATAAATACGAATGAATATAGACCCTTTTCAAATTATTATTTCATAATAAATATGAAAATAATAATAATAAACGTCATTTATTGGTACAACCAAATGGCCATTGACCGAGGTCCTTCAGCCAGTATTATTTACATTGTTTATTATAATATACTTAATAGTAATAAAAGTGATATTTGTGCTATTGAAAGAAAAAAAAATTAATAATAATTAATTAGAAAATAAAAAAAAAATAAATGAAAAAGTTAAAAGATATTGCCAGAATTTTCACTATCCTTCAGTTTACCACTTCCCAAACTGTCTTATTAGGATATTTTCGTTTCAACTGTTGTGTGTGATCTCGTTCAATGCATAATTTGTCCATTATTTCTTTATTATGCGTTCGCTTAGAGAATGTTTGGGACAGAGTTGTCATTCTATCCTTCAGTGGCTGTACCTTTGTGGTTTTGTATAGAAGTTTGTTTGGTGGATTGTGGAGAGGGTTTGATGGATGTCTTATTTTTGTGATGGCTCTTAAAGTTGTTGTCTCTGCTGTCCGTAATGTTTTCCATACGGGTCTTCTTGATGTTTGGTATACTATATGGCCATACTCGAGTATCGGTCTACAGATACTTTTGTATATGTGTGCTGCAGTTTTCTTACTTATGCCCATGTTTTGGTATGTTATGCTTCGAAAGTGTTTTCCTCGGCTAATACATTTTTTCTTTGCTATCTCTACGTTTTTATTAAAGTTAAGTTTATTGTCGATAGTAATACGTTCACAGTTGCTGTGCATGGAATTATGTTATTGTTAATATAAATAGATGGTGTTTTGGGTGTTGGTGTATGATTGAAGATTATTAATTGCGATTTCAAAGGATTAGGCTTCATTCTCCACCTGTTGAACCATTTCTCCGTTCTGTTAATTAATGTTTGCAGTTCCTTCATTGTTTTTTTGATGCTGTTATTATGACTAATTAAAGCGGTGTCATCTGCATACTGCAATATGTATTTTTGTGAATTGATGTGCTCTGGTGCTAACCCAAAGTTGTATATGTCATAACAGTAGAGATTGTAGAGCAGAGGAGATAGTGGGGAGCCTTGTGGGACTCCTTGTTGAGGTATAATTGTTTGTGAGAAACTGTTGTTAACTTTTATTTGTATTCTGTTGTTACTCAACGCAAACTACATGCTTCCGCACTTCTTCAATTAACAGTTCCAGGAGCGACATTCTCCTTCGACAGATCACACTACACTGAAGCAAAAATCACCGCGGCAGCCCTCGCGATGTGTTGAATATAGCCGAGAATCAAACATTGGGCAACGTGGCTTAGATCGCGAACATGGCGGACATAGCGTACCAGTGTCGGTGTGGCCGGGTATGTGTGAAATACCGATGACTAATTTTGAAATGCATCGCGAACATAGCCTGGCCTCAGCCTGGACTGTTCCCTGTTAGCTTCCTGTCGAGATAATACCAAGGTATTCCTCCTCTTCAATGAAGTTTCTTCAGAATACTTCGGGGTTAAAGCCCAATAATCTCCATTTCCTGATGATAAGGGTCATCTAACTTTTATTGTGATTGATAGAGAGTGGGGGTTCCTCACACTACGTATGTTCTCAAATTTGTTGGTGTGTAAGGTAGGTATCTATCTCATATGCGTATACAATAGGGTATTTTCCTATGAGCGGAAAAAATTAAAAAAGAGTCGGAGCAGGTACTTTGTGGTACTATTATGCCAGAAATCAATATTTCACCAAAATAAATTGAACCAGTGATTTTTTATCAACTTCACAAAAATGGTAACTTACTCAGCGCGGGAAAATATGTGAGTTTATTGTGACGTCAGAGGTCTCGTTGCTTGCTTGTTTCTTATAGGCCAGCTCAGGTGGGCGGCCGCAGGTCGAGCCGATGGTTCCGATTCAGCTGGTCAGGATCAAGTCGGTCGAGAAGCGGTAGGCGGAGCGACAAGACCACTGACGTCATAAAAATCAGCGCCTTTTGGCGCGCTATTTAAATAGAAAATTTTTAAAGTTGGTTTAGGCAACTTTCCTGCTTAGTAAAAAATTTGGAGTACTTTACTGAGATCAGGCAATCTTCTAATGGTATTTAAAAAAAATATCAAATACCCTATTGTGTAGAATCCATTATTGGTGTGATCAATCAGGGTATCTAGGACTTTGTTTCAACGGAGGGGTGATGAGACTACTCCATCACTTCGATACTTACTATTTCCTTTTTGCTGCCACATGCTGATCATAAGAATCTTTTTTGGTTAGTAGTTGTCGGTTAAGCGTTGAGGATGGGGTCAGAATTACAAGTAGGAAACAATTGGATGCGTAAGGATAAGTTAGCTACTAAACGGGGAGGTGGCGTTAGGAGTATGAATTATGAATAATTAAAGTTGTATTTATTACAGTTGAGGAACTAGTAGTTTTTCAACATTACCTATTACTTCAAGTGGAAGAAGTTACAGTGATATGGAAGATTCAATAGCAATCTCAATTATTTTTGAAGAAAGTTACCAACTTACATCATGCCATTAACTGTACACAAGAATATACTAAGTAAGCTACTATCACGACAGTATGTGATGAAAGGGGATTATAAGCCATCATGGGCGTCCTTCGTTTGGTTTACAATCCCTGTTGTTTTGGTAGCTACGGAAATTAGTGAATAGTGTGCTGTGTGGTGTATGGGGGGGCGAAGTAGTACGTTTGCAAAATTTCTCATCTCCTTGAGGTCCATAAACCAAAGATCATCAAGGCACTTAGTAATAGTACGTCTTCGTACTCTTGGAAGCATTTAATTGTAAATCAAACATATTCATCCAAATGAAGATGTGAAAGAACAATTTTCGAAGGCTATTCATACCGATCGGCAGATACTAATTCCGCTTAAAACTCAATGAATTTCCTGCAATAACTACGGGTGCGAGAAAAGAAAATTGGGCAGTTAAAACTAGCACCGCAATCGAAAGACCTCGTTTCATCATTGTATGTTTCCAAACTGCTAAACATGTCGTTGCTGGAGCAGATCCGTCTTTGGTTGATCACCTGCATACGGTCAGCATTGGAGTATCATTGTATGGTGAGTACTACTCACGTATGCAGTTGGACTTTGCAAACGGTCACTTTATTGAAGCTCAGTGTAAGCTATAGCGATTTTCAGGCTGGCGATACAAATTCCACTCTGAAATGATGTATTTTGGACTATGAAGCATTGCAAAACTCCAACTTTGTTCGTTATTGATTTTCCAAGTCCCAAAAAAATCATGATGTGAAATGAGATATCGAAGCCGATACTGGATTCCCAACCAGCTCTACAGACTAATGTATAATTATTCACGATTGTTTAATGAAATACATCAACCTCTTCAGTTCAAGATCAGACTTCATGGTTACACCTGAAGAACTAAAAATCGAAATTGGTTTCAAAACCAGCCATTACATTTTCAGCCCTCCGCAACCTTGAGGTCTGCACACTTGGAGAAGAGTGAACATGGCATCCACTATTCTAGTGGAGACATATTCGCCTATTGTTTATTAATACTGTATTACATACGTAGATACTGATAAAAAATTATTTCAAAGTAATTGGTGGTTCTTATTGAAACACCACGTATATTTCTCAACATTTATATTACATGTTGATTAAAATTTTCGTTTTACAATTTTTAAAATCAAAACAAAGGCATATACCAATATTACTCATGACGTGGCGCAAAACATCGTTGACACCATTTTTTATATCCACTTTTGTTCTGTTGAACATGGTGTACGTTGAATACGTATTATTGTAATTGGCGTTAATTGTCTGCAGGCTTTCTTGTTCTGCTCTTCGCACCCAGTTTATACGGGGGCTGCTCTACGTCTGTCTCACTTCTTCCCTTTTCTCAACAGATATACTAAAAGTCTGTAATTAATTCAAAACCTTACCTTACTTGTTCATAAAATGTCTTCATTTAATTCACCAATGTTCTCAATAAACTGTAAACTGACGTTTGGGGATATTTTGGAGATGTAGCGTGAGAGGCATCACTGACGCCGGTGTGCTCTTTTCAACGATATGCAATGATTTATTTGCACACTTATTTTTGATACACTCTGTATACGTTGAATTTGAAATTCATGTTTGACGTTATGGTATTTTCAACGATATGTCATGCTTAGTTTTGTACTCTAATTTCCGCTACACTCTGTACATGTTGAATTTAGAGAGCATGTTTGAAGTTGAGACGTTTTCAACGATATGTTATGATTTTTTGAGTTTTTAATGTTTCTTTGAGGAAGTTACGATGTATAGATAAAGCAATCTAAATCACATGCAATGGAAGTCTCAATGAATCTGCCACCTCTACACATATTCATACAAGGTGAAGCGAGATCTGTAATGCACAGATTAATACATAGTCAGCAACACATAAACCAAACGCATAGTACTGACAACTGGAAGCTAATCAAGGAGCTAAAAGCAGACCATGCAATGGGACAGCCCATCGATGCAATAGCTACGAGATATGGCTTCGATAATAAGTTCAAAGTAACCATACCAAACAAGGAAGACTGAAAAAAAGGTGTACCCATACAAACGGATGTTTTTTGGTATACAGACGGGTCAAAGACGTTGGACGGCGTAGGAGCCGGTATGGTAGAGCTAAAGCAAGGGATAGCCTTCCCAGTAAGCCTATCAAGGAATGTCACAATTTTCCAGGCGGAAATGACGGCGATTCACCACAGCGTGGAGGAAATTAAAAGGCAGAAGAGAACATATCGTTCAATTGCCATCTTCACAAACAGGCAAGCTTCGCTAAAGGCACTCAACTCCGTAGAGGTCAATTCTAAGCTAGTATGGGAGTGTGTGCGGGCCCTTAACACACTGGGTGAGCGTAGCAATGTTTCGGTAGCCTGGGTACCGGGGCACGAGGGTCATAAGGGCAACGAAAAAGCGGATGGAATGGCCAAACAAGGCTCATCAATGCCATTCGTTGGGCCGGAGACCTTCTGCGGCGTTGCAAAGACCATAACAAGATGGGAAACAAAGAAGTGGGTCGCCCACAAATCTCGGAAATGAAAGAGGCAAGCGAAACAGTTCATAGTAGAACACTCGCCAAAATTTACAGCAGATCTGATGGCCAAAGGTAGGAAAACTGTCATTCTATATCAGTGCGATAGCCTGGCAGATGTTCGGTTTTTTGCATCAGGCGGAGAAAAGCCATTGGTATATGAAAGGTTCAGTCTCCACACTAATGGATTTTTTAAAAAGAGTCAGACTGGAGAATGTAATCTAAAGATCAGAGGATCAGAATAGCCCTGAAAAGGTCCCAGAGGATTAGGCCAAAAGCTACCCCATAAAATCTAATCTAATCTCATCTCAATCACACATACCAAAAAACAATGGAATTCTTATTGTGTATGTTAATACAATTGACCCATAATCACGCGGTCTGCAAAATGATCACGAACAACTTGTCAGCAAAAATAATAAATGATGTTATTTTATTGAATATTAAACTTGGAGATAATGTGAGTCAACGGCGGGGCATCACTCAATCAACAACAGTTTCTTCTAAAATTACACCGAACGTCGCATGGACATGATGTCGTTAATCTACGTCACTCCCGACCAGTGCTAATGTCCTTTTCGCGCGCACACAACGCAGTACCGTTCTCAACGTACTACTTCTCCCCCACATACACCTCACAGCACATTATTTATTAATTTCAACCAAAACAACGGGGATTGTAAACGAAACGCAGGACGCCCATGATGGTTTACAATTCCTTTTGATCATCTACTCACGATTGTGCAATTTCCACGTCTGTGCCAAAGTAAGACAAGCTGGAAGGGAAGAAAACTTATGTATGATGGACATTTGCCATGATAACGAGTTTGATATTGAAAGGTTCTTTGTATACTCTGTCCAATGGTAAAATACATGCTTCGGACTAAGCTTTGGCAAAAATATGTTTAAGTGTGAAACCTAATTTCTATGAACGTGATTGTGAAGCAACGACGTCTAAGGAAGATTTGGATGATTTGCTTTCGCATCGGAAAATTTGAACAAGAAATTCGATTAGCCAACACATTTATTCTGAATAAGACTTGATGAATTCACATCAATATTATTTTGTTCACAGTCCATGAGCTTAATGGTCTGGATTCAAAGTATGAACCTTTGGTCATGGCAAAAACTAATAACAATACAGAATTGTCATGAGAACAAGATGCTAGGAAAAGATCCCGAAATTACGGAGCAGTGAGTGAGACAACTTTACAATCAAAGTATGCATACAAAAATTTCTCGTTCTTTCTGTGGAGAAACTGGACATACTACAATATATTGTCCAAAACGTGGAAATCAGGATTAAAGTTTGCAAAGGTGTAAGGGAACAATAATTACTACTGTAATCTTAACGACTTCAAAATCTAATTGGATAATTACATATCTCTCCAAACAATGACTGGACGACAAATTCCAGTGGGACGGAGGAAACTAATATCTCTAATGGTGAATGAATTATTTCAAATGGTTTGGTAAATGTGATATGACTGGAAAGGGTTTTGTTGTGTCATTTGATGAGTTTTGGTAAAAATGATTTTGCGAAAGTAGAACTCACTTTGGTAACTGGTTTACACCTTGACTAAGGAAATAGTAAACTTGGTATTCAATGTATTAGCAAAAAGTGGACAATTGAAAAAATTTACTAACAAAAGTTCGAGAGGAGAAAATTGGTTATTAGAACTTATCGATAGCGATTTAGCAAAATCGATGGAAGAGACTTCATGGGGTGGAGCAAAGTGTCGCCCGATTTTGTTCAAACAGAAAAAGTTTTGGCTGTATGCGGAAAACGAATGTCCAACAACAGAATATGTGTGTATCTTTCATCGAAACAAATTGTAGACTCCTCCTTCAACAGTTGTGGAGGTCAATTCGCTATCAATGGCACGCAAATTCCAGCACGTAGGTTAATTACCCCTACTGAAAGACTTGTCCTTCCAAATGTCTGTCCTTCAATCTCAAATCAATTAATATCTGCAGCTTTGAAAAACTTAGGCGTAACCATTATGTCTCCTATCCTATCCTTAAGAATCGGAACCACAAAAGCAGAATACAGTCACATACTCAGCATCCGGCGCCAAGTTTTCATATCTCCTCTCAAAAACCTCGAAATACCAGAAAGCATACTTGTTCAAGAGCACGACACGTCCTACCGTATATTCCTCACTTTGGATGGTCAGGTTTGTAAGCAAACTGGTCACTTAGCTTCAAAATGCCCCAATGCAGAAAGCCTTCATCGAGCTGAGCATAGCAGCAATTCTCAGAGCTCCAGTGAACCAAACACTACTCCTGCCCATGAGACAATTCATACAACTCAAAACAAAGCAAGAGAAAATTCAACCCAGGCACAGTCAAACGAACATGAAATCTCAGCCTCGCAAACTCCCACTGCACACAGCAACATCACCGAAACGGTCACTGCTTTATCGCAAATTATTTCAAGTTCAATGAAACACAGCATGGAATACCCTATGGAGAGTTCACAAAATAGCAACAAAAGAACACGATCTCAAACTTCAAGCCCGATCATAGAAATTGAACCAAATATACCACCTTTCAAAACACCTGAGCCACCAAAAAAACATGAAACTGAAAAAATACACTGGAACAACTACAACCTATTAAAGAACTCATTAAAAACAATCAGGAAAAGTTGGTTGTGAATTTTGAACAGTTAGCATACTTATTATCAAATATAAAGGGAAATCCAGATCCTATAAACCTAATTCGAAATTACACGACGGACTATGAAGGCTTAGCTGAAAACATAAAGATGATTTACCCAAAGATCCAAGGAAAGTCATTGAAAACACAACTCATATACTGCAGAAATAACCATAGAGCAGGAGCCAATAAGTGGCTCCTCAGACAACTATTAATTTTCAAAATGGCTGTATTACAATGGAATCTTAACGGATACTACCTACACTTAGAAATGTTGAAAACTCTCATAACCAAATACGATATGTAGGTACAAACTTTCAAGCAAATGAAATTCCTATCCATACAAATCTCGAAGCCGTTGCAGTTGCTCTAGATCTACCCACAAAAATAAACATTTGCAATATATACATTCCATCCGATACTATTTTACAAAAAGAAGACTTGGCAGATCTGATATCTCAAATACCAAATCATCGGTTGATTACCGGAGACTTCAACGGTCATAACTTTATATGGGGATCCGAAACAAAGGATACAAGAGGAAACATGATAGAAGAAGCTATAAGGGACTTAAATCTCACTCTACTTAATGACGGGACGAAAACCAGATTCAACTCATACAATGGTAAAATGTCCGCCATCGACCTCACGCTCTCCAATCCCGCTCTTCTGCCCCACTTAACATCGGAAGTCGTTCCTTACTTATATGATAGTGATCACTTCCCAATATGTATATTATACAACAGATATACTCGGTCCGAAACAAAACCAGTACAGAAATGGAAACTTCATGAAGCCAATTGGGAACAATACACAAACATCACAGAAACAACATTAGCCAATTTCAGCCACAAGGAAAACATAGATCATACCATATCAAAACTCAACAACCTTATACTCTCAGCTGCAAAACAGGCAGTAGGATTAACAAGCAACACTAAACATCACACACCAGTCCCGTGGTGGAATAAAGAATGTTACGAAGCTCTAAAAGCAAGCAAAAATGCCTTCAATCGATACAAAAGGCACAGAACTGATGAAAATCTAGCTTTATTTAAAGAACTCAGAGCAAAAACAAGATTTGTCTTTAAAAAAAATCGGAAGTCTTCCTGGGCAAACTACCTACGAAGTATAAGCAACTCGGAAAACATTTCTACAGTTTAGAAAAAAATCAGATCCATATCGGGTGCCAAAACATATCAGAAAATTAACACTATTGGACAAAATGGTAAAATAACTTCGAATCCAGACAAAATAGCGTCTATAATGGCGAACACAAACAATACTCTAGTAACGCAAATTATGACGAAGACTTTTTAAGAAATAGAACAGCTGCAGAAGAAATCTCAATAGACCAAATCAATCAATCATTTTTCAACTAACCTCTTTCTTTAGCCGAAGTAGATGAAGCATTGAATAGTTTTGAAGATTCAAGCCCAGGCCCCGATAACATACAAATTTCCTTTCTGCAACACCTGGGGGACTCAGGTAGGAGAATATTGCTCAAAATACTTAACAAAATCTGGCAAAGGCACGTATTTCCGGAGCTGTGGACCCAACCAACTTTAATACCAATTTTAAAACCAGGAAAAAAGAAAATACTCGCAGAATCATACAGACCCATCGCACTAACATGCACCTTGTGCAAACTTATGGAGAAAGTGGTTAAAAACCGATTATTATGGGAATTCGAGAGCAAAGCGGCTTTAGAAAACAGAGAAGCACCATTGACAACATAATTGACCTAGAAAGTGATATACATGAAGACTTCGCGAATAAACAGAAATGTCTAGCCATATTTGACATAAATAAAGCCTTCGATACTGCTTGCAGATACAATATACTGAACACATTGAAACAGTGGGATATAGATGGCAACATGCTAGCATTTATAAAAAACTTCCTCTACAGAAGAACGTTCAGAGTTAGGGTAAATGGTATAACATCAAACGAAGAAATACAGCAAAACGGTACTCCCCAGGGATCAGTAATTAGCCCTACCCTATTTCTAGTAGCAATCAATGACATCTCCAAAAATATAGTCTAACCAATAAAAATCAGAGCTTTTGCTGATGACTTAGTTATATATATTAAGGGCCGAAACATCGAAACAATGCAGGAACTAATGCAAAATCAAAGCATAAATTTTGAACTTTGGTCGAAAGAGTCAGGCTTCCGCTTTCCTCCCTCAAAAACAAAATGCCTACTTTTTTCTAAAACTTCTCTCAACCAAACCCCTCATCTCAGTCTTCACGACCAAAAACTACAATTTGTCAATCATGCAAAATTTTTAGGCATGGTTTTTGATACCAAACTAAACTGGAATGAACACATAAGCACTCTAGTACTCTCCAGTCAAAATGGCATAAATATTCTAAAAGTGCTTGCAAACAGAAGCTGGGGCTCAGACCAGAAGACATTACATCTTTTGTACAAAAACCTTATAAGAACGAAAATGGATTATGAAAATCCTCCAACATTCAAAAATAGTGCCATATCACCACCATGGCTACTCAATCATCCTTACATAGATAAATCCCTGATAATTCACAAAAAAAATGAAACTCCCGCTTGCATCATAAAACAAGCTTTCCACACCCAACTGAATCAGTATCAAGAATACTACCAAATGTATACTGATGCCTCGAAAACTCCAAATGGCGTCGGAGCTGCAGTTATTACCCCTGACACAAAATTAAGTTTTAAAATTTCAACCCTCAGCACTGTATACACAGGAGAAATGTACGCACTACTTCAAGCTGTAACACATGCCAAAAGTTCAAACTACTCCAAATTCCTAATAATCACAGATTCCCTCAGTTCACTTGAATCCATCAAAAAAATGTATGATACTCATCCTATTTCTCTGTCCATAAGATCAATACTAGATGAGCTCAACACAACCGACAAAGAGGTACAATTTATGTGGATCCCATCCCACATCGGAATCCTGGGAAACGAAGAGGCAGACCAGCAAGCAAAAGAGGCCACCGAAAGTGAAAGTGCAATAACAGTGCAAAAAAAAGCGGTTAATGACCAAGAAATCCACGTCAAGGAAAAAGTGCTTAGTGCGTGGCAGAGTCAGTGGCGAGAATCCAAAGCGAAGTTACGCGATATAAAAACCGACGTGAAACCGTGGAATACGATACCTACACAAGACGCCCTCACCAAGTTTTACTAACAAGACTAAGAATAGGTCACACCAGATTAACCCATCAACACCTGTTCGAAAAAATGGAATCACCCAAAGGTGATCTGTGCAGATGTGACATAACAGTGAAACATTTTCTAATTGACTGCCCTAAGTACAAACTACAGAGACAAAACACTAATCTACCCCAGAAACTTAAAATTTTATTAGGAAATGACTGAAAAGTAAACTCTCTAGTTAAGTACCTGAACGAAATAGAATTAATCCACAAATTGTAAGCGTACCGAGTCGCTAATAACCCACATGGTTGATGCGACTAAAAAAATTTTATGGTTTTAAATGAAACTAACTGTTTTTTAATGACTCCACAAGATATTTGTAAAAATCTGTAAATTGCAAGTAAATTGACAATTGTTTCGATATAAATATCATCGAAACAATTGTCAATTTACTTGCAATTTACAGATTTTTACAAATATATTGTGGAGTCATTAAAAAACAGTTAGTTTCATTTAAAACCATATGATGAGTAGATTCCACGAAGTGAGGGTTTATACAGTTAACTCAAAAAAAATTTATATTACAATAGCAACTATTTTCAATGAAACACAGTTTAAATATTGTGTTATACCATACAGGAAACCATTTAAGCCAATTTCCTTCCATTCTGAGAAAATACTTCTGCTTCTTTCTCTCTAATATTGATCTTTATATGATATTTTATAAGGTATATATTTCTTATTAATAAGTGACATGAAATGATGTTTGATGTCAAAAGAAATGTGGAGATGGGATGAGACGATTCAGCTTCGTAATGTGTCAACATTAGATTCAGAGTAATATTTCAGCGAGATTACGAAAAGTCCTGAACGGCACAAGGCCGATACGCAAATAACGGATTCGGTTGTTATAATCACAATTCAAAATTAAACATTATCCGTTATTTTTTTCCTATCGAATATGTAGGAGCACTCTTCTTTGATCTTTCAAAGGCTTTTGACTCGGTTAGTACTGATATAACAATAAATAAACTACGAGATTTAGGATTTCGGGGCAAATTTCTATCGTGGCTGAAATCATACTTAGAAGCCAGAAAACTTATTGTTAAAATTGAAGATCAGAAGTCCCTCCCCCCAACCTGTGGAAATTGGCGTACCTCAAGGGTCAATCTTAGGTCCTCTGATATTTTTATTATACGTAA
>CAJUYI010001795.1:55102-71172 GCA_910591695.1 Galerucella pusilla
GGTTAAAAAACAGTATTTTATGATCGACTTTCCCCCGTTTGACGGTACTTTGCAATATTACAGCTAAAAATATATTTACAACTAGTCAATTGATCTATGTTTATTATGCAATAGTATACTCCCATATTTCCTATAATCTCATTCTGTGGGGGTGCGGTAAATGCCTCAAGGATTTTTACTTCTCAAAAAAGGATTGTTCGTATAATTTTTAATCTAGATTATAGAGAAACATGCAAAAATCATTTTAAAGATTTTGGTATTCTAACTTTTTATTCTATTCACATCTACAAATGCATATTATATGCAAAAAGTAATTCCAGTGATTTCACTCTTAATTCTGATTACCATGATTACCCAACCAGATCTGGCAAACTTATACGGCCACCAAAACATGAAACGTCATTGTTTGAAAAAAGTCCTATCTATAAAGGAATCCAATTCCTGAATCATTTGCCCATCTGTATAAGAGATGAGAACAATTTCAATGTTTTCAAACAAAAACTTAGAAATTTTTAAAATTGTCGAATGTTTTTATGCTTATCAGAGTTTTTGAACAAACGATTTCAATTTAACTGTTTAATAAGTAAGTCGTATTTAATGTAATATCCTCTTTTCTGTTTGACCTGTCCTATATCATGTACTATGATCAAAAAGGATGAATAAAGTATTATTATTATTATATTATTAACGTTAATAACTATATAGGTATGTGCTTTGTACTTCTTTTTATTATTACTACGAACTTGATGACAAGCAAACATGCATCAACTTTCGTTCATGCGGAATGATTACTTTATTGAAACCTAATAGTATATTTTCTTTCATCTTACACTTCAATTATATTACTTTAGGAGAACAATTGCAATTTGGATTGAAGAAATCATTAACTGGAGGTCCACCAATAACACTTATAGGAGACAAATATTTCGCATTTTTGACTCGTGAAGCCACCGATATCATAATACACGAAAATAATGATCAAAGTAATTTTCCACAAATTACAAAGACTCAGGTATGTAGATTTCATTCATTTATATATCTTTCAATTTCAAACACATCCAGCATTTTATCGAACTTGCTATCAAACAAGTTATCCTGGAGCATATTGATTGTGGTGACCCATTCGTATTCAAACATTTAGAAAAGTTCTCGTGCGGAAATTAAATGTTTGGATAACCGATTCAACGTGAAAAGCTTCAATTCCATTAAACGACACGATTTTGTATATCTTTTGTCGACACATTTCAACAAAGGTAACAAAATAAAATTCATCGCATTCTGTGAATTACTCGTTTACTACAATCCAAATAAATTTGAAACGGATTTTTCATTCCAATCTATTTTTTAGTTTTGTGAATAAAGTCCGCAGCTGCACCAATCACATATACATATTATAGTGAATTACGATGCTGAAAAGTATCACTTTCCTCGCTAGTTAGGTGAATAGTTTTTTTCTACGCACGTGTAGAGACTGACCACTCTGTTCCAAATCCGGCTTTGAAATTTTGCAGGTATCTACTTTAAAGCAAATGCGACTGAATAATTAATCTAAGAAATTGGCCGCCATGACCTTTATTTTCAACATTAAGATCTGCAACCCACAATTTTTCATTGAAATCGGAAAAGATATAATATGTTCCCTCTCACACAAAGTGCTATTTATATTAATACATAATATATATACATTGCTATTCAAAAGTCTCATTCCTCCTCTCAACTTTGGAACGATTATAAGTATCTAACTAGTGGAACTTAGAAACTGAATATAGAGGGATGGAAAGTTCCCTACAAGTGATGATAGACGACGTATTCGTCAAAGATGATGTGACAGGATCATTGTTACCAGCCCTATAATGAGCGACACCTCTTTTTAAAGGAATAAAATCGATCAATTCGAAGATAATAATCTTGTTCGTGTTCATGGCAGTTATAATGGCTTATTGGTGAATATTAAAATTTAAATCACATATCGAAAAGTATACTTCAATAATTGCTCGAAGTGAGTTTCATTTACTATCTGACATCTATTTTAAAACTATTCAAAGACCTACTTTTTCAAAATGTGTCTGCGGAAATAGACCTACAGTCGGCCTGGAATTTTTTGATTGCCTTGACAGTCAATTTTTGAAAACATACATCCATCAATGAAGAAAAAAAACGTATATGTGACGAACAAAATAACGATCCGGAATGGTTCAAGCGCTTAACGCACGGAACTCTCCACAGGGACGCCAAGTTGAGTCACTTTCCGGTGCTAAATATAATGGAGAGGACCAGGAACCTTCGTATAAGCGAGTAGAGCCAGCTTGCATCATGCCTTCGCGATAAAGGTTGTGAAAAACCGTGAGGTTGAAGTCTGGTGAAATCTATGATGATGTGCTTGGTACGGTAATCACGTAAAGTATGATATTGAGTAAGAAAATCTGATCGGTTAATTAACATTAGCAATTGACGAATATTCACAGAAATCCACGCCGAAGGCTTGAGTTGAGATTTGAGGTTATAAATCGTTAGTTTTTATATTGTTTTCGTTTGCGGCACATAAATCGTAGTTAACAGGAGAACGCCGATCTCTAAGGAGACGTCGAGGAACGCAACATAAATCAAAACCAGTATCAACTAAAATTTTTAATGTTCATCAATTACAACTAAACGGCTACTGGATCGTCGCTTCCCGAAAGATTGCAAGGTTCAGTGCACATTCCAGCATTGTGCTTATATGTTTTGCGATACCAACAAACTTGTTCTGATTGTTGGTTAGACTGGTCTCGAGTGCAAAATTTATTCTTCTGTCTGGAATTGTGGTTAGACTTGCGCGGACGTGAGCGAGAAGCAGAGAGCGCAGCAATTTACTTTCGTAGATAAGCAATAGCATTTGAACGTTTATTTTCTGTGCCCTTATCGTTAGTAGCTGCCCTTATGAAGAAAGTTGTATTGTTCGGAGAGACGTTTTTTCAGCAAATTTTGCTGGATCTAGGTAAATTGTTCGAGATCAATTCTTCGAAATTCAATTGTTCGAAATCAATTATTCGAAAATCTATTGTTCGAAATTCAATATTCTGAATTGAATATACAAAAATAGATAGATAGAAGTTTTTATTACTTTGTTTACCTTATTAAATGTTTGTTAAGCGTTTATCTCTTAGAAATATTTTGCGATAACGGGAATGACAACGGTAGGTCTAAATTATACATAAATACCTATTAGGGTAGATTTTATAAATAGGTAGGTACCTGAATCTTTATTGTTATTATTGGATTTAAGTATAAATACAAGAAATGAATGCAATTTAGTCTAATTATTTCGACGACGTAGACACCTTTACTTTGCAATTTTGTATTGTTAAAATGGAATTTGTTACCAGCGAAAAGGGAAATCCCAAGCTATTGTTGAATGGTTTTTTGTTTGTCAAAGATAAACAAATCGACAGTAAAATATATTGGAAATGTGAATTTTTTCATTCAAAGAAATGTAAGTCAAGAGTTATAACGGAGCGAAATGAAATCAATAAAGGACCTGTTGAACATAACCATGGTGGAGATGCTGCACGTCTACAAGTTACAAAATTTTTGGACCAAGTACGGGACTCTGCCAAAAACACACTTGATACTCCTCACCGCATAATTTCAACATATTCAACACAAGTCAGTACTCATTCAGTTGGGCGTTTGCCAGAGATTAACAATATAAAACGAACTATTCGAAACATCAGACAAAGAAACGATGGTGCACCTGCTCTTCCTCAATCCAGACGAGATATTATTTTTCCTGACATGTACAAACAAACCTTGTAGAAAGAAGTTTATGTCCAATTTGATTCTGGGGCCATCGATTCGAGAATTTTAATTTTTGGAACACAGAAGTCCCTTAAACTTCTGGAACAATCAAATCACTGGTTTATGGACGGAACTTTTAAAACAGTGCCCCATTTATTTGGACAATTATATACAATACATGGTTTGAAAGATAATTATTCCATTCCGCTTCTATATGCGCTTCCTCCTTCTAAAGCAAAAAGTACCTATATAACATTTCTTCAGGAGATCAAAAATCTTTGTCCGACAGCTGCTCCAAAAACAGTCATGATAGATTTTGAACAAGCTATGATAAACGCAGTGTCGATTGCTTTTCAAGAAGCCACAATAAGAGGATGTTTTTTTCATTTCTGTCAGTGTGTATCTAGAAAAATTCAATCATCTGGCATAAAACAACGTTTCTTTAAAAATAAGGTTGCTAAATGCACTAGCTTTTGTTCCCGTACAATTTGTAGAAAAAGCATTTAACGAACTAGACGATGCATGTCTATTTTCAGAAGAAGTACAACCGGTAGTCGATTATTTCCAAGATACCTGGATAGGACACCCTGACAGGAGAAACAGGCGACGATCTCCCTCATTTTCTCATCAGATGTGGAACTGTTTCGATGGCGCTATTGCAGGACTACCTAAAACGAATAACGCTGTAGAGGGTTGGCACAGAAGTTTTGAAAGTCAAATTTCGGCCATCCATCCAAGTTTCTGGAAATTTGTGGACGCTATCAAAAGGGAACATTCCTTAAATGAATTGAAAATCGACCAGTATACTGCAGGAGCACCTACGCCAACTCCAAGAAAAAAGTATGTTGATTGCGCAAAACGGATATTAAATCTGGTAGAAAATTTCGATCCAACTAATATTTTAGATTATCTAAAAGGAATAGCTCATAACTTGAGTTATTAATTTATATTTTATTGTAAAAATTTTAAAAACCGAAAAAAAAGAAAAAAAAAGAAAAAAAAATACCAAAAAAGAAAAACAAAACAGAAAATACAAAAAAAAACAAAAAATTAAACAAAACTTCTAAACACGCCTGCTTTACGCTGACAGTCCTGAGCCAGTGCCTAAGTGTGAAGGGAAGTTCTTTTTTATTTAAAATTTATTTAACATAATTTTTAACTATTCGTTTCTTACATTTATACTAAAATTTACCACAACATAACTTCTAAGTAGATAACCACAACGTAATAAGATCTGGTGGAGGTTTTTTGTAATAACAATATAGTATATTAAAGTATAAGTGGATATTAAGGTCTTTAAAACACGCGCGATTTTTGCTCGAAATAGAGCAGGTGTTTTAAATACCAGTTATCCACGAATACTTTACGATATTTTTTTTATTGGTGCACTTTGAAATTATAAATACCGGTCTATAACTACTACAACAACAAGAAATGAAAATCATAGATGGAAACGTCAACTAAATGTCAAATGGTTGAATTCGTGACGTATATAATGTACACCTTGCGTTGTCATGGAAATGAGAAAAACATAAACTAATTTGTATTTTGTAGGAAGTTCAACCTTATTGAGTTCTGTGAATGTCAATAGTATTAATTCAAATACCATTTCCTAAGATTTGAAAAATGGAAATATTAATATTTCAAACAATACCAACGGCACTTTCCATTTTAATTTATAAATTTGACATTGTTTAATATCGTTCGAATAAAAGTTTTGACGTTACAAACTACTCCTGTCAGATCAATAATAAAAAAATTGTCATTTAGACATGATTTAGACTTCGTTTCTCGAGTTGTTGATGTTGCCACGGTAACTTTAAAACACGCGCGTGCTAAAAAGTTCGATTTAAACACGCTGAGGCGTGCTTTAAATAGGTAAAATGGTTCACCAATAAAAAAAAAGATTTTTCAACTGAAATTCGGTGTCCTCTTAAATTTAATAAATCTATTCCAGATATTTGATTTCGAACAATTGAGTTTCGAATAATTGATTTTCGAATAATCGGTCATTCGAAAAATTGATTTTCGAACAATTGATTTCGAACAAAATTGATTTCGAATAATTTACCGGTACCCGAAATCTCTGATATCTTATTGTAAAAATAAATCGATTCCGAAGTTCACTACGGTCACTCACTGTTTTTTATTAAAGACGCCACAGGCATTACTTAGCGCGTAGTGAAACGTGAATTGCATTCAGGAATTCCTTAATCCGATTAAGGTTTAACCCAACTCAAGGCTATAGACGCGATATTCCATGCCCAAAATGATTATAAAGTCAAAAAAAATTTTGATATTGTGAGGTTTAAGAAGGTAGCAGTTTTTCATAGTGTTTTAGTCTTTGAAAATAAAGTATTATCTTCGCAGGTACCTACTTAACTTATACCTATGTGAGTTGATAGCTATAACTTGTACTTGTGAAATGGATTATATGTGTCTATAGGTGCAAAAGGTGTCTTTTCTGCACTTGACTGCTATCGCTGGAGTAAAAGTATCACTTTACGCACTAGTAAGGTAAATAATTATCTGCAATCGAAAAATGTCTACACGTTTACAATATCAACACATGCCACCTACTCGGCGGTTACTAAAATGGAGAAGCGATACTAAAAGGCTGCAATAATATTGTCATCAGTTTTAATTTTGTAGGGTGCTAGTGGAAAAATAATAAACGCTTTGGAAGGAGTGAACTGGAACAACCAAAACATTCTATTCAGCGGAGGCTGGGACAAAAACATTAAGAAATGGATTATAGAAGGATCCACTATTAAGCTAGAGGCAACCGTGGATGTAGAAATCGTGGTGAATGCCATAACAGCTGGAAAACAAGGAGAGATCTACGTTGGAGGAAGCGATGGGCACATCGTTCGAATTGAAGCGCAATAAAGTACCTACATTCACAATTTTCTTATCACTGTAATAATTTAATTGTTGATTGAAAGAATTATGTAAGAATTGGGTTAAACTATTATGTATAAATGTAATAAAAAACAAATGTAGTTGCTTAGTGTTTTTGGTTTGCAACAGGGTAGAGGCACCCTAATGCGAGAATAGTGCCACCTGAAAAGAATGAGCAGTACTTAAATTTAGAATAATAATGAGAACTGTTACGATGTTGTTGATAATTTTAGCTATTTGCGCATGCCTCACATTGTCGTTTCACGTAATTTTGAAATGTATGTAAGTACTTAATTGTTCTAGATTGTTATGAAAGTGTGAATTAGTTAATATCATCTATAATCAATCATTATCGAAAAAGACAATGTCCCAATTTATTTATTGTGAAGTAATATAACGTATGGTTCACTCGGTAACCTTCATTTTAGTAAAATAAAGCTAATTTATCATTACTTACATTAAAAGTGACGAATTATTAAAGTAGTTCTTTGTTTTTATAGCTTTATACTGCCGGGAAGAACAGCTTTCAATTTAGTTGGAACGAAAGATTTGGGAAGGTAATTTCACATGTATATTATATTATATATTTACGTATATTTATTGAATGTAATCAAATGTGATTAGGTTCTATATCGTATACCAAATAAGTTGATGACATTTTATTTTGTACCGACCCCACTATGGCAGAGGACCCCCACAAGAGACAACAATTTTATACAAAAGAAAAAAGCGTGTGTAAGAAGTATTGGAGTGCATTAAGCCATTGTCGATAATCGTATGAAAGTGATATCTTATACTTCATAAAATTATATTTTTTAATAATACAATTGTTTAGATAGTAGGATCATTATGGAACCAAATATGGAGGCTTCCTCCTTAAGAACTGCCAATAAAATACGAATGGAAAAAAGTCAATTTTCAAAATATTAAAGCGGTTACAGTACTAGGTGCTTGAGCTACTTGAAAATGTCTATAAATGAATAATATGCTATTCATGATAGTCATAATCTTATTAACATTTAGTAGAATGTTAATAGAATACAAGTGTTGGAATGAAAAAAGTTGAAACAAAAGATATATAAAAGTTATAGTCCAATTTCAACATTTCTTTGTTCCATTATTGTTCATTTCATCTTTTTGCTTTTGACATCATTGTATTTGTATTTAATTATTTTCACAATCCACAGTGTTTGTCTTGTTCTGTTTTCTATACATATAAAAGGTGAAAGGGTCACTCCTCTATTTGCTTTTTAAACAAACATTTTTATCACTGTTGATAAAAATTATAATAATATTGTGATTAAAAATTTCCATCACCTAACAGCACATGCTTTCGAAATTATTCACTCAATTCTATTTCTTAGCTATTGTATTGTTGTTAGTCTCTAATATTATTTATTTTTGTTTGTCATTGAAATACATGAAAAAACGATTAATTTATTTTGTTATTTTTGATAATGATTGAAAATATATACCTAGACTGTTTGATTATTGTTAAATTTTTTCCCCTTTAGGCACTACATGATCCATTTTTAACATTTCATTAAATTAAACTCAACTTTTTGATTTCTATTATTGTAATATCAATCAAATATTGTGTTATTTTGAATTGAATATTAAAAAAATGGACCATAAATGCCATTTTGCATTGAACGTTTCAATATGCCAACAAAAACTGGAAAATTACATGCTGAGGTGCGCATGCGTCAATGCAGCCTTTAACCTTCTACTCGATGCGACTGAATGGGAAGAGGTAAGCACATGTAGGTATCATACCGAGTTCCCAACCCAGAGGTCCTAGGTTCGAAACCGGGTTTGGACTTGGGTTTTTTTTAGTTTTCTATTTCCTATTTTCTGATATATAATCTTCTTTAGATTATACTAGAACTGTATTTCCTTTATCTGCTTTAGTAAAAATTAGGTTATTTGAATTTGATTTTTCTTGAATTGTCAACTGATAACTCAAAATTGGGTTTGTTATATTTGAAAAAGTCTTTTTTAATAATATCAGAAGCTTTATGTTCTGGATTAGAGTTATTTTGAAAATTATACAAATTGATTTCTGTTTCTATGAATAGAAAGTTTTTCATTATACCTCCATTCGTTTGAAAAAGCTACTGTGTTAGCGAAACGCGTCACTTTATGTTTAAATACAATGTAGATTTAACAAAATAAAATTGTTTGATTTCATAACTTACTATGGATCTACATCAAGTAAAAGCCTCATCTATCCAACTACATTTTGCTTGCTTGCTACTTCTACCTACTTGAATATAACATTTATTTCCTTACCTTCAGAGATTTCACAATTTCTGGAATCGCCATGCATGTGTTTAACAATTCATTCATTTTTATATTATTATACTCATTTTTGTTCAGAGCACTTTAACCACAAACTTTACAATAATCAGTAAAATTGCACAAACTCATCTAATTTCAAATAATATATCCTTTATCTATGAATTTCACTGACTCACTCCAAACGACCGGTACGATTCTGAATAATAGGGCAGGGTGGGGTGACAGTTCTGTATATTAATTGCCACATAATTTGTGGGCTAATGTGATTTCTTACGGGTGAAGAAATATGAGATTTGGAGTAAAGAAGTTTTTTTTGTAACAATAAATGTACAAATATACTCAAATACTTATTTTTTTGGTATGAAGTAGATGTTATTTGAGACTAATAATCTATAGGCTTATTCAAAAAATGTGAATCTCTGTCAAAACTTTCAAATGATTTACTATGAAAATTTAATTTGTTGTTCTAAAGTGATGGAATATTATTCAAGATGTTAGGTTTTTTTCTGGGTAAGGAAAACAATTTTTACCCAAATAGCATCGTTAACTTTTATAGTTTCTGAAAAACAATTGTATAGAGGTGTGCATGGAGAAGAACAAATTTTTTCACATTAAAGAAATTACACTCGAATAAATCATTTTTTTATATCAAAATTTCCCAATCTTTTAACGTTAATATGGCTTCTTAATATTGAATAAGCAATGTAAGTATTAAACAAAGGGGGGTCAAACAAATCAGTTTATTTGTCTATAAATAACTCTTCTCTCGGTGTAGGTTGTTCATTACAATATGAGCTTAAGACTGACGTTTGTTCACTGTCTTGGAAGTTGACATTATTGATTCTTTTATAAGTAATTTGTATTTGAAGTTTTCGGAAGTAAGCCAGATGTACATATGGTGAATGAAGTTATCATTGTTAACAGCCTGTTCAATTTGCCAGAATTGAAGTTCTTTTAATTTTATTGACATCATGAACACTGAACTCACTTGTGATAATAGTTTTTTCGGAGGGTATTAATGAAAACAGTAATTTTAAAATTTTATTTTATTATTGAAATTAATAGTTGAAAAATTGAATATATTCAATATATACACATATCTCAATATACAGGGTAGCGAGAAAGTCAGTCATTTTCCTTGAAAAGAATCAACATATCATTATCAAATTTCGGGGCTACCCAGATAGCACACTACATCTTAAAGACGTCCAGTTCATGTCTTACTTTGGTCCAAACGTCCTGGTACGTAAAACGGACGTTTTTAAGACGTCCTTCTCACGACAAGTTTAAAACGCCTTTGTAGGGATGTTTTAACAACGTTTTAAATATGTTGGTAATGTGGACGTTCAACTCTTTTAGCAATTTTTAATGGGACAAGTCTCCAGCATCACTAAATTATTGAGCACTTGAAAGGTAGAGGGCGACACAGACATACACTTCCTATTTTATGTCATCTTTTAACATGAGAATCATATGAATCAACATTTGGAACTAACCTAACAATGGACTCAGATTATATAGTTGTTGAATATTATGGAGAAAAGAGAAGTCAGGGGAACTGTATCTAGAAGTGGAAAGTAAAATTTCTCGATTAAACCCACTTCTAAATCTAAGCACTTTGAAGGTGGAAAGAATATTTCAATAATAGTTATTAGCTAAATTAGTTAAAGAATAGTGATAAATATAATACAATTCTGTGGAATTGGATGAAGGGAATTATAACATTTATTTTCATGAAGTAAAAAGACGGTATATAAACACGTCCAAAAACTGTGTGTCTTAAAGACGCCTTGTTTTGTAACAATGTACGTCCTAAAGACGTCTTCAAAACATATTTTGGATATTAGCGGACATCTTCGAAACGTCATTAACATCGTGAACAAACGTCTTTAAAATGTCTTTGAAACGTGTTTGTGCTATCTGGGTATGAACGGTATTGTATTCTTCGTTTTTTTTGGCAGTTCCTATTGAAAAAGAAGAATACAATACTGTTTATAACTCTGGAATTTGATAATTATATGTTTATTATTCTCAAAGAAAAAGACTTGGTGCCAGACTTCTCGCTACCCTGTATATATTTATATAATAAATTCCAGTTTTTATTAGTTTTCAACTATCCGTTTAGTTCAAATGATTTTCAATATAGTGATCTGATATTTGGGACATTAAGCTATTTATGTACAAAAAAATAGCACAAACGAGAAAAAAACTCTTCATTCTGCACAAGAATGATGGATCCTACGAATTAAATTTATTCGCCTCCACGACTTTTCTCCCAAAAAACAAACATACTAGGCAAAAAATCTAATACTAAAACATTCATTTCTCAGAGTAGGTCATATTTCAAAAGAAAACAGAAATGTGACACACTTTCCGAGAAAATGAAAGACGTTGTTGTATCATTAATTATCTGTCAGATGTTACTTTCGTACAATTCGTATTTTTCAACGTTTTGAAGTTATATGGTGTATTTATTACGATTAATAAAATTCCAACGGTTTAACAGGAAGTTGAAATAATATTATATGTTATTGTAGTATACTTCATAGTCTTAGTTTTAGGTTGTATTTATTAGATTAGTCATGTATGTTATAAAGTCTTCATTAGGTCTTCTAATTTATTACAATCCAATGAACTGAATCCTGAATAAAAATGGAACGACTCCTACGACCAGAACGTTTTGATGTGGATCCAAATGTACTTACTAGTTCTCAACAATGGAAGCATTGGTTCCAGACTTCGGAAAATTCAAAAGTCAGCAGATATTTCGAAAGAGAAGAAAGAAGCAGATGCTCGTGAGCTCCAATTACTAATCAACCACGTCTTGTTTGCTGTTTTTGAGTTCATATCTAAATGCACCTCTCATGATTCCGCCATAAAAACCCTAGAAGGTTTGTTTGTCGAAAAGGTAAAGTAAGTGTTTGCGAGACACATCCCTTCAAGTAGAGAACAACAATGAGAAGTATAGTTAACCTGAAAATATTTGAATATACCTATTACGAATTTAGAATATTGATTTATGCTCTGATGTAATTATAGGGCACGACATTTTAAAACAACACTCTCGTTAAAAATTTCAATTTGACAGAAACAAACCTCCTATCCGTATTTGCATCTAGCTTATGCGAGGCTCTAGGCGAGGTCTTTTTGATAAGTTGTCACTTAATTGTCATCCAATTGCTGCGAAGATATTCACCGAACGATTCAAGGTTTATTCAGGTAGAGGTCCAAACATTGCTTGGAGAAGGCATTATTGAGGAAAGTAGATCACCCTGGAGAGTCCAAGTGCTGGTAACGTCTAGCGAAGATCATGAAAAGAGAATGGTTGTAGACTATTCTCAAACCATTAATAAGTCAACTTTCCTTGATACCGTGTGGACGACATAATTCAAAGTATACCTAATTTTATTATTTTTAGTACGATCGATCTGAAGAGTGTCTCAAACCGAGATACATATATTAGGACATACTATAATGCCTGATCCTGAGCGATTACGACCCTCACTAAATCTTCCAGAACCTAACAGTCTTCCTTCATTACGAAAAGCTTCAGGTGTATTTGCCCACTATTCTCAATGGAAATTCAATTTTTCTGAAAATATTTATTCCTTGGCACATTCCACTGAGTTCCCGATAACATAGAAACCTTCAGAAACATTCAAACTTCAAGACAGATGATAAATGACAATGAAACGCTTGTAGTAGAAAGACATGCTCCGAATTTTGCGATAGCTGCCACGCTGTCCCAATGTGGCAGACCTGCAGCATTTCTTTCGAGAACGCTATCGATGGTCAGAAAAATAAGCCTACGCTATAGTCGAAGCTCTACGTGAATGGAGACATTTACTATTAGGAAGACATTTCCAACTAATCACTGATTAGAGATCAGTTTCCTCCATGTTCAACAGTGAAAAGATGAAAAATGACAGAATATTGAATAAAGCCGCTGACGCTTTTTCTCAGGTTTGCTCCTCGTTACATAGTGAAATTGATCTAGTTCAACTACATCAAATAAGTACTGTGTGATCCCGATATCACGCGCATGTATCATCGGATACGAACTAAAAATTAACCTGTAACTTTAAATGAAATCCGGAAGATGAGCTACAAAGGTACTGCGCCGTTCTAGAGGTTAAATATGGATTTCAAGGGACCTCTTCCAGCTGCAACTGTAAAACCCTATTCATTCAAAATCTTTGATGAATTTTCCAGATTTCCTTTCGCTTTTCCTTGCATTAACACTTTTTCAAGTGAAATCATTAAACATTTAAAATCCCTTTTTTGTCTCTTTGAAACACCCTTCCTACATACTTTCTGATAATGGCCACGGACTTCACTTCTCAAGAGCTAAAAACGTTTTTGAACAATAATGGTATTGCTACCAGTAGATCTACGCCATACAATCCATGCGGAAATGGGCAGGTAGAGCGCTATGATGAAATCATTTAAAAAGCCATTGATCTGGCAATTGGATCTCTGGGGTTGTCAGTGGGAAGTGGTACTACCAGAATCATTCAATTCTATACGTTCTCTATTATGAACTGCCCTCAATACAACTCCTCACGAAAGAATGTTTTCACATGCAAGACGCTCACTCAATGGGATTTCCCTGCCAAAGTGGCTCACTTTTAATAGTTAATATGGTACCCCTTGATAATAGTTCAATAAAGAACTCGACAATTTACTGGATTTGTCTTATTACCGAATTTGATAATTTACTAGACCTGTCTTATTTCCGGATTTGATAATTCGCTGGACTTGACAATTTACTGGATTTGACAAAAAACTGATTTGTTCATATTTTTTGGTCACAGTACAAGAGGTACATTTTCCACATAATTATAAGCATTGAAAGCCATATATAATTCATAGTCCTCCAGTTTTTTTGGTTATTTTATAGGCCGATTATTTTGTCTATTTCCCTGTCTCTCTACTATATCCCTCTCACTTTGGATCTCAAAATGCTCATTAACATTATCATTTATTTCTCCTATCTCAACTTTATTTTCATTATCACACTCAATCTGTACGCTCACCTTTTTATAATACATTTCGTTTTCATTAAACTCGACATCTCTACTCAAAATTAGTTTTTTTTTCTATTGACCAAAGCCTATACCCGTTGGCGAATAGCCCAACATTATAGTTTTTTCTGTTTTATTGTCAAACTTTTTACGCAAATCTTTTGGTATATGACTATATGCTGAGCACCCGAAAATCTTAAGATTCCCTACATTCGGTTTAACACCATACCAAATCTCAGATGGTGTGACATTTTTCAGATTCGCTGAAAATCCCCTGTTCATGACATAATTTGTGAAAAGTATAGCCTCGCCCCAAAATTCCTTTCCTTACCCTGAATCATTTAGTATTACCCTTGCTCGCTCAACCAGACTACGGTTTTTCCTTTCCGCTTTGCCATTTTGTTCTAGTGTGTAAGCTATAGTGTGATCTTTTGAAGTATATTCCCCACCATTATCGCTGCGTACCTTTGAAATCCTCTTGTTAAATTTTGATTCTATCATTTCAACATACTCCCGAAATTTATTGAAAGCTTCACTTGTATTTTTTAACAAATACACTACCGTAAAATTTGAAAATTCATCTATAAAAGTTATAAAGTATTTATACTCATCATATGTTTCGGGTGTAATTGGACCACAAATATCTGTGTGTATAATTTCTAATAATCTCTGTGCTTTTGTTCTGCTACCATAAGGGAACCTTGTCATTTTACCCGTTATGCATGGTTCACAAAAATCTATATCCTGACATTTTACATTATTTATTCCTAACACCATGTTTTGCCTAATTATTCGCCTTAACTCTGAAAAACCAATATAGTCCAGTAAACGAAAGTGTCAACATGGGCAACTGGTCCAGCAAGAGCAATTTTTTTTTTAATTTGCAGGTTATGGTAGGCACATCAAATTCCAAAAATGTCAGGTACCTGACCATTGTGGAAGGGTGGGAAAATGGCTCTGAAATTCCAGAAAATCCGTTTTCCCGCGATATCTGCCTAGATTTGACCACTGGAGAATTGTTGTTTAGACGAAAAATAAAGAGCAGCTCCTTACCCAAAATTCCTTAACAAAAATGATCATTAGCATTTTTTCGAAAAATTTCCCGAACGCCGACTTACTAATTTTTTAATAACTCCCGTGAAAATTAATATATTTTAATGAATCAAAGTGCGGGTGAAAGAAGGGATCTGTGGCTGCTAAGGCGTGTTTTTATCCACTCAATTCGTGCTACAGTACAAGTACATACTCATTACAAAAAGACGATACCATTGACAAGAGACAAAAGGAACTATGACATGACAGCTTTCATCTCATGACAATAAGCATGGAACATAATATACATATGATACACACCATAGATTTTAGCGCTCCGTGCACTGATGTTACTCAAGCTACATCCTCAATCAATCTGCTAGCGAAGTGGCACTTCAGCAAGCGTGCTGCGAAACGGATACCCATCCTCAATCCTGTCAATTCAGTCTGCCTGAATGTTATCGCACATGCGTATTTTCATTGTTATTTCAAGGTAACGAGGTAATTAAAAAGTTCAATCTGTGATTATTCTTGTAAATAAAAGCAGTTACTACTTATCAAAGACAACAAATTAATATAATTACGATATTAGAAAATAATGTATGTTTGTTTACGAAGATAATAGAATAAAATGGGGTTAGGGTACCTAAATTATTTTCCCCATGATTAAATGCGCATGACACAATTCAGCACGCACCGAAAAAGCTTGCATCCTGCAAGCTTGCACTTCCAAGTCGGCGCGCATGTCAGCACGAAATTGAATTGAGGATACTTACGTTTAAACGTCATTGTCCCAGCACGCGAGCCGAAGTGCCACTTCGCCACTAAATTGATTGGGGATTAGCCTTCATTCTAACATTTACATCTATATTAGACAAAAGTACTACTTTACTGAACTGATAGTTATTACTATACTATATACAAATGTTTCTGGTTAAATAATGAAAGTGTATTTTGTTACGGTCAGTTTACTTCACGGTAACCAAATCGCTTAACTCTATACAACTACATGGTACTGTATTCGGATGTGACCAA
>CAJUYI010001795.1:81172-99245 GCA_910591695.1 Galerucella pusilla
CACAACCGGGGAAGTGTGTCTCCAGTAGATGCTGCAAGGTATCCACCCGGGTTTCGGTGAAAACACCCGGTGCGGCTTCCATGCAGCCTAGAGCGCTGTCCGGTGATTTTGTTAAGATCCGGCGCAGCCTTGACATTTGAGGTACCGAGACGATATCCTCACAGACCGCACTCTTGTACTCTAGTCATGTGTAGGTACTCAGCTATAAAGATATTCACATCAACTGGAATATACAGTTCTTATCAAAAGCTTGTGCCTTTCCCCTTTGCTAACGAACTATAGGCTTCTGAAGTTAGAAGCTAAAGTTTTTCTTTTGTAATCATCAAAGTTTGACCGTTTATGAACACCATTATTGCACACTTTCTGGCGTTATAATCAGATCAACATCATCCTTGTGTTTTTTTCATATTTGGTTTTTTCACTTCTCAAGGCAACAGCTGAGTTCATCGAACATTTTTGGAGAATGTTGCAGTTTAAATAAAAATCGAACTTGTTAACGTTAGTAATAAACAGTATCTGCGAGTAATATTAATACGCAAACATCAACTCGCTTAGCTACGTTCATTCGCGATAAATACATAAACTAAAATTGGCCTATTTTCTGAGGCATTAATGGGTTCTCAAGTGACGTGTTCTGTTATTCTCCCAAACACGTCTACACATTTTAGCTCGCTCTGTTTAGTCACTGAATTAAAATGGCGTACATTGAACGAAAACGTTTTAGATCAGCCGTAAAAAAGTGTATAGTTCCATCATGCGAGGAAATTTGTGAAGTAATAGAACGTAAACAGGAGAGAAAGGATCGTATATGGATAAGAAAATGGTTAGCTCGTAGAAACACTCTAGTTTTTGTGTTTCATAGACATTCTTTCAAGCGGTACTCCTGAACAAATTTCAGGGTGGTGTGTTCGTTCCAGCGAGGTACAGCCATTTTTCTCATATTTAAATAAAATAGCACCATACACCACCAAACTACTATAACTATACTAAAAAGACCCGGCCAGACTAAAATTTTCGCTAAATTGGTGACTGGCTCAAGTACTAAACCAGACGTTTACACAATGCCAGTAGCTAAATTTGATAACTGGCTTTAGTTACTTGTTTTAGCTACTATCCCTATGTAAATTCGCCTTTACCTTTGTGGGCCCTATCGTAGAATTAGTGGCTCTGCCTGCAGATGTGATATATTTTACTAGTTTTGTAGCGTTGTAGCTTTCGGTACGTCACTCTTGACACACTTAAGAATTGTGCTCGGGTGCCCCTAAGAAATTGATGTAGTTCGGGTCTGGTAAGATTCGCTACCCTCTCAATTTTGAAGCAATTTTTTTTAGAAAGCCCCATTATTATAGATTATATTAGATATGATGATGTGGCTGATCGACATTTCCCACTACGACCTTTTTAGATCTATTGTGGTCTTCCGAATCTTGATTATATTCTGTAGCTCTACTCTTTTCAAGTAGCCAATTGTTATGGAACATTTTAAAAGAAAAACATTCTTGGATGATGCACTTTTAAAAAAGAAAAACAAATTTGACAATGATGCCTAGATATCAAATGGTCACAAATTTAAGAAATAACGTTGAATGGACAATGCCAGTAAACCTTGAAATGCTAAGTATATCATTTGGTAACTTCTAAACTTTCAAGTCGTATGGAAATAACAGAGCACTGTCTTCATAGAATCCTGATAACGGAGGTATAGGTGCAGATTCATATGTGGATATTGGTATCTCCGAAGATCACTTCCACCATATTCCTGATGACTCGCTAGTCCAACTGGTTGCTCTCTATGTTAGGCATAGCTAGTTTCCTCACGCTGGCCTTGAAGGTTTCGCAGCGTTTCCCACACATTCCGGTCGGTGGATCGAACTTGAAATTCATTGTTTGTAACCAGGTAGAAGTCGTATCGTCAATTGTATTCGAGTCTCACTGTCTTGCCAGGGTTTGGAATCTGTTCTGTGGGTTTTTTCAATTTTCCAAGCTTCTTTCGAAATACGAATGCCAAAAATCGTGCATTTTTGGTATTGACTTTGATGCGCTAGTGAACAAATCCTGTCGCTGCTCTGTAGTGACTCCAAATCTAGCTTTACCGATACCTCCATATGCGCTTATAAATTCTTCGAAGGCAGGTTCAGGATTTTCTCGGATATGCCCTACTCCTTCCTCTTTGTCATTGTCTCCTTCGAATGACGTTAGTCAATGCTGGTGGACTACTTTCAGTTTTCTATTGGAGATCTTAAGTACGGACCCTCGAAGATTTTTGTAATTTTGGAGAAAAACCTTTTCTCCTCGTTGGGTTGTGTAACCATACTTTGTGCTCTTCTTTGAAACTGCTTTCTCTGGCCTGCGAGTTGTACCGTCTTCTCATTCTGTCGCTGATTCGTTCTAACCAATTCGTGTACATCGTCGATTCTTTTTCTCAACTGGATCACGTAGTCTTCTCCCGCCAAATTTTCTCCAGGTCGACAACCAAATTCCAGGTCCCAAGGAAGCCTTATTTGGCGTCCAAATAGGATTTTCGCAGGTGTTTCACCTGTAGACTCATTGATGGCGGATCGATAAGCCAATGCAAATAGGGAAAGGTACTGGTCTCAATCTCTCAGGACGTCTATTCTTGAACAATGAGCGGCATAGATTTATGGCGAATGATCACATAAGGCGATCGTCGTTATATTCTTGGCCCGTGGATTTTATTGATCTATTGAAAATCATACGCTCCGGATCGCATGGTCCGAAATAGCGGAGCAGAGTGAGAATGAATTGGCGCTTGCGCAGTAAAGGTTTTTTTTTGTGGAAACTTGTTTTTATTCTGTCGTATAGAAATAAGTATATAATTACTATTTCTTTATGCATTCCGTAATTATTTTGTCAGTTTTGTGTTACCTTGAATCTTAAATAATTCATGTGCATAGAGTTAAAAAAATACTTTGTCGTGAGTTTGAGTGGTTGCACTGGTTTTCAGTGTTTTCAATCGGTGATACATGGAGAACTATTATTTCTGGCCCGTAATGATGGAGGATTTACGGGGCAGAGGAGGAAGTACGAATTGACGAAGATAGGGGCTCCAGGTTTTTATATGACCATCGCTTGGAAGCACCCTGTTTGTGGGGGCACTTCTTTTATGAGACGTGAAACGCGACTGACTCATTTTTATTCAATTTTAATACTGATTGATTTACTAAACAGACTACATTTTCTTCATTGGTAATATAACAACATATATAAAAGATAATTGATGACAGAAAATTATGACAACAGTACAACAAAATTAAGCTGAGAATAACTAAAAAATAGATCTCTTGTATCAAATAATGCTGGCAACAACGCAATAATATTGAACGTTCACATGTAGGTTCAAGAATGGGCTCATTTACATATATTTTTTTTTCACTATTAGGAAGAGCATATCATTTTGAGGCTCTGTGCAAAAAATTAGACGTCATCGAGACTCCTGAGTCGCTAAAAAAAATTATAAACATCAAACAGCGCTTCTTTCCGAATTTCAGGCGTGACGTCATCGCATATGAAACCTCTCATTCAGAGAGCGGATACCGCGCCGATCGGTATTCGGTGAGATAACTACTTAGCTAGTAACAGTAATTTGCTTGCTTATATGCTTATTATTTTTTATTATACGTACTAAGAAAACTCTAAACAGTGTTGTGTTTGGAGGTGTTTAGGAATAATTTAAACTATTCGACACAATGGACCAGAACCAGAGAAAAAAAAGCTATAAATATTGTGCGGTTCCAGAATGTAAAAATACTACGATTAAAACATCTAACAAAACATTTATTTCTATTAATAAGGACGCAAAAAAAAACGGAAGCAGTGGCAGAAAAGCATAAAAAGAAGCATTCACTGATGAGTCAACATAGTTTGTTTGTGTATTTTTAAGATTTCATTTTTCTTCAATCAGAAGTACAGAATCGTTATACATTACCTTATAAAAAACGTTGTGAATCCATATTGAGAGGGTTATTGAAAACCACAAAACCACACGCTTGTATTAATCTAAATTTTCTAAAATACGTAGATAATATTGTTCTTATAGCTTGTGGTGTTATTAATGTTTGAAATTATTTAATGACATAATGGATCAGTTCTTCACAAATTAAATTTTATTTAATAATGTTTTTTTCCCAAAAACAGGTTATCTTTTTCAGTAGATCATCACAAAAACTGGCGTATATTATATGTTTCGAAAGAAATTATTTCATTTGATTTAAAATCCGGATCAGCTCTAACAAATATCGCTTTTTTTACCAGTGAGGTGCATGTGCATCTGAATCTGATGTAAACATTTGTAACCAATATCACCTGCTTCATCAAAATAAGTTTTTCTTGTTCTTTTCAACATTGGTGATTCAATTACCACTACACATTAATCATAAATAGCATTTGGAGAAGTTCCTAAAATTGGGCAGTCTGCAGTTGAGAAATTCCAATTTTTTTTATTTTTTTGGAATTCGTTTTTCAAAAATTTTAAGTACGTTTTCAGTATTGTAATATCTAAGCCTATTATTGGTAATTCATCTTTTTTTGCTTCTTCAAGGAGTTCTGAAAGACTAACATTGATCATCGCTTGATTTTTTTTCTTTCCAAAGACCATGGTAGTTTTAAGCTTTTTAAAGGTCTTAGCTGATGATAAAGATAACACTGTCTCCGTAGTGGACGGTTCCTCCCTCCTACGATAGAGCCACAGTACAATAACACTTAGCTTCATGTATTTTTTCAAACTCTAAAACAGTACAAACAAGTTTTCGTGCAACCGGACGCAAAACAAGCATTTTGCAGCCAAAATTTTTTACGGCCGTTCACATAGTGACTGCCGGCAAACTGAATTTTTACGGCCGTTCCCATAGTGACTGCCGGCAAACTGAACGCCACTACAGCATTTGACATTTCTGAAATATGACAATAACAATGTATTTCGAACCAAAAACTAACTGTCTTTTCTAAAGAGACATAATGTTTATTGAAATTATGTAATTTTCACGGTTACACGAAAAATATTGTGTATACTATGGCCGCGAAATGTTTTCGCGACCTCGAGATTATCTTGCCTCGGCCGGAGCGGCCTCGGCGATAATCTCTCTCTCGGAACGCGAAAAAGCATTTTGCGGCCTTAGTATACAAATAACTATTGTAACATCCTGAGTTTAGTTTATGCTCGGGTGTCATTCCTGCTGATAAAATACATTTATTTATTTCTCTCTTCAAAGTTTTGATTAATCGTTATCTCCGTAACTTTGTCCACCAGACCGGGAATAAAATAAAACATCTGGAATCACCCAGAGAGAGAGAGAGGATGTATTTCTGAAAATATTGACATTTCTAATCTTTCTGACCCGAAAATAGCCAAAAACGATGTGTTACATAGTATGAAATTATAATATAATTAACTCGTGTTTTTGATTGAGAAACTCTATAATCATTAGAGCAAGTCCACTTCTGGAACATTTAATGAGTCTGCTTTTAAAAAAATAGGTGTACACATTTTATTTTATTAACACAAAAATTTTGTAAGAAGTACCTGATACAAAAATTTTGTAAGAAGTACCTGATACAAAATGAATAAATTCTATTCGAGGCACGTTACAGTCAGAAGCACATATTAACTTTCATATGCGGTGACGTCACAGTCATAGTCTTCGCCCCACTACGGTATGCTTGTTTAATTGGTTGTATTAGGAGAACGACATATTATATTGACATGAAATTTTCAGAATCATATTTTTATCCTTAGTACTTTGACAGTTGAAAGTGATTCAAAAATTTCAGTAAACGAGCCAATCAGTCGATTTCGACCGTGGTAGTCGATAGATCGCACGGGATAGACCCCATCGTACGAGAGAAGCACCGGATCGTATGATTTTCAAGAATAGCGACCCTGGTGGCTGGAAGCTACTTTGGAAATGTATTTTCTAATGGTCATGTTCATTTTTTTGACCATTTTATTTGACCATGGATGCAATGTCGTTGTCCGGGTCTTCTTCATTCCCAGCTTGTCACAAATTGCCTGGAATATAGGGCCTTCGTAATACTTTACTGATCGCTGATGATTTACCAATACATCCGCGAAAGTAGTGGCTTTGGGGGGAGAATTTTTTTTATCAATCACGGATGGCCTGAGGTTAATAGTGCCACATATTTCTAGCTTGCATTGAAAAGACCTTGCGCCCCTTGCATAACCAAAAATATTTGATATAGGGCATTTATTGTTGATAAACTGAAATAAGAGTACACACATTACAATTTAAACACAACAGGTACATTGTAAATTATTAATAATTTCAATAAATTTGGAGATTTAAACTATACTGATCGTTATTTGAATCATAATGATAATTTATGACAAATTGATTAGGTACTGTGACGTTCTTCTTCTTCTCACTCCGGTTCCTACCTACTTGATCCGTCACTTTGGACACCCTCGATACAAAATTTTTCAAATAGATGCTCGGACGCCAGATTTTTTTCGTGGTTTGCTCCACGGCCCCTTGACCCTTAGCGTCAAGAGTTCCAGATAGCCTCAGATGGTGGTTACGGAAAATTCCATTGGTCGAACTATAGATCACGGTAGAGACTAAGTGGTGGTATACTAATTTTTTTTTGTAGCGCAAACAAATCACCATCACCTGAGCAACCAATATGACAACTACCGTTGTACGCTCTAAGAAAATAAAATTACCATCAACTGTAGTAACGAAATACTAGTAAATTATCAATAAAACTACAGTGATTCAATTGAGGTTTGTATTCTATCACAAAATTAGGAAAAGATCAACAACAACAAAGGAAGAAAAAAACTCACCCGTACCTGCTAATACAGCTATCAAGAGGGCGGGCACCCATACAAAAGATTATATACACCAGGCAGGATAAAACAGAGCTAGTATATAAAAACGGTTCACGTATGATGTAAATTAAAAAATAAGAAAAAACAAACAATATATTTTATTCGGACTCAGTGGTTTTACAAAATTTGCTATTGTATTCAGCATTATTAAATATGTCACGGTGCTAAGCAGTGGTTTGAAAATTAATTTCGACAAAACAAAGGTAGAGATAAAACTGACAACAAGATCCAAGGCAGTAGGCGATTTGCTGATATTCTGGTTAGAATAAATTTAATTTCCGAACGAGACTTTCGAATCGCCCAGCAATTAAATATTATTCCTAAGAAAACCGGGAGTTAAGGTGGATTCATGCAAGAAAAAATTAAAACTAAGATTAATTTAAAACTGAAACTAAGATACAACCATCTTATTTTTTAATCCAAATCTTAATTTCTTGCATGAACATCTACATTACACGTGCAAGAACTGTAAGAAATTGAGATTTAAATTGAAAAATAACATGGTTTTATCCTCTCAGTTTCAGTTTTGAATTATTCTGAGTTTTAATTTTTTCTTGCATAGATCCACCTTTACTTTCAACAAATTTGAACGGCGGAGAGACAAAGAAAGGTATCTCGGCATTACCCGAGGAAGTCGGCGATTCACTGAGATTCCTAATACGAAAATAAACTTAAATAACCAAACGAAACTTTTGGGTCGCCCGGTATTAAAATATTACTTACGAAAACTAATAAATTCTATTAACAGAATTAAGCAGCGGAAAGAGGAAGAAATTTCTGGAAAACTAATAAAAGAAATCTCAGCAAAACCCGAGAAAGTCGGCGATTCACTGAGATTTCTAATACAAAATAAATTAAGATAACCGAACGAAACTTTTGGATCACCGGTATTCAAATACTATTTCCAAAAACTAATTATCCCTGATAACACACAGTCAAATGGCAGAAAGTGGAGGAAATCCAGCAAGACCCGAGAAAGTCGACGATTAATAGAGATTCCTGATACAAAATTAAATCTAATCCCTGAACGAGGTGTCCAGCAATTAAATTTTATTTCTGAGAACTGGGATATACTATTCAAAAATGAACGGCAGAAAGATAATGAAATTTCAGCAAGACCCGAGAAAGTCGGCGATTCACTGAGATTCCCGATACAAAAAAAATCTAATTCCTGAACGAGATGTCCAACAATTGGATATTATTTATAAAAACCGGGATATACTATCCACAAAATTAAAGGGCAGAAAGGGAATGAAATCCCAGCAAGGCCCAAGAAAGTCGGCGATTCATTGAGATTCCTTATACCAAAATAAATTTAATTCCTGAACGAGGTGTCCAGCAATTAAATATTATTTCTGAAAACCGGGATATACTATTCAAAAAATTGAGCGACAGAAAGAGAATGAAATCTCAGCAAGACCCGAGAAAGTCGGCAATTCACTGAGATTCCTGATACAAAAATAAATCTAATTCCTGAACGAGATGAATTGAATGATATTTCTGAAAGCTAATAAACAAAACGTTTATCATCCAGCTTAGAATTTATTTCACGGAAAAATTAGAATTATAAAATAAGAAAACCACTGAGTATGGTATAAATGTCGGTAACAATTCTAACCAATTATATATTCTGTCCTGAATACGTTGAATTCAGTTATCAAATCACCTTTAATGAAATAAATTTTAATACGGAAATTATTCGGAGTTGAATAATATTTCACCTTTTAAACACTAGCAGCTTTTTCCTAAATTTTTGCGGACACGGTATGTACTTTTACGATTGTGAGATGCGAGCGAGTCGAAAAAGAGCCTCCCAAAACTGTCGTCTGCATATTTATGCCGTATTTCCCACTAATTGTTTCAAATTAAATTTTTTTTTGTTAATAAAAAACCGAAACTTGATTTAATTAATTCATTCCAATACCTATGAATATACTGAACGGCCCGAAAGTTTTAATCGAGTAAAATTGAAATACATGTATACCGGATATACCAAATATTTTAAATAAACGGACTTGTAACCAAATTGTTTCACCAGTTAAAATTCATATTTACTACCTTACAACATAAAAAAAATTCATATAAGTGAGTAAGGAGGGAGTAATTTTCTACATCTTGGACTTAATTAACTAAAATAATACCGGAGCAAGAAAATAACATGGAGAATTCAAATCCTTATTAACCTAAAAAGTAACTTCGTTACAGTACTCAGACTCCTTCTTCCTACCAGATACATTATATCGGGTTTTTAACATTCTTGGATCGTATCCATCTTGGCAGTTTCAGTAAATCCAAGCATCACGTAGTTATTTTTAAAATTTCGTTTTCTTATAATCAATTTAATGTTAGTACACTTGAACTTTATGTCATTATTTTGGAAAATTATAAAAAATGCCGAGACACGTTAACTTTTGAATTGAGTTGTGCGTTATGTAAACATGAATTTAAATGTACAGGGTGATTCACACAAGTATGCCATAGTCGGTGTTGTTTTTTTAATGGAACACCCTGTATATTTGCATATTTTTGAAATCCTCTTAATGAACCGATTCCAACAAACTAATTAATGTATGGTCAATTTTGAATTATACAGGGTGAAATTTTAAAATTAACAATTTATTACACTTGAAATATTGGTACTTTTTTAAATTAGCTAAATATGGATTTATCAAAAATCTAAACTAACTAATTATTAGACGTATTTGTATATTAAACAAAACCTGCTACGCCAATGAATTTCATCATAAATACCTGAAAATTGCCTAAAAACGCCAATAATTAGACAAAATCGGTAAATAATGTGGGTTGTTTTAAATCGGTAAATAATCTGAATTGTTTTCTATTCTGTCAGTTGTTGATGTGTTGACAGTTTATACTGAAAAAGTTGAATCTTTGTCAAACACTTTTTCCTTGTCGACATAACGATGGAATATTTAACTGAGACTCACCGAATTGAGATTTTAATGATGATCGGGTACGGGGATAACTGCAGAAGTCAAGTTGAAGTGGCAAACTTATTTAATCACAGGTATCCCGAATTGCCTAATATTTCACAAAGTACTGTGTCTAAAATTCATACACAATGCAAAGAACTTGGACATGTCAAACCATTGGAAAGAAAACCACACTTCGTTGAAGATGTGGAAGATGTGGATATTTTGTTAAGTATCGAAGAGAATCCAACTTCAAGTACACATCAAATTTGCTCGTGAAAATAATGTTAGTCATACAACTGTTCTAAAATGTCTTAATGAAGAAAAACTTCATCCCTACAAATTAACTTTTGTGCAGGAGTTAACAGAAGACGATCCAGATCGTAGAATGGATTTCTGCAAAAGATTGATGAATAAGCTGAACAGAAATGAGATAGCTCTTGGTACCATTCTTTTTTCTGACGAATCAACATTCACATTGAATGGAGAGGTAAACCGACAGAACTGTTGGTCAGCAGAGAATCCTAATTGGATGCGTGAGACACATACTCAGTACCCTCAAAAGGTGAACGTTTGGGCCGGTATCAAAGGTGCCCATATTATTGGTCCTATATGCATAGATGGAAGTTTGACAGCTAGAAAATATTTAAATCTGCTTAGAAATGAAGTTATTCCTGCGTTGGCAAACTTATATCCCAAAGCAATAGATCCTAGCTTACCGAATGAAAATGTTCCAGCAAGACGGGGCAACACCCCATTAAGCTTTAATGGTAAGAACTTATTTAGATGAAATCTTCCCCAATAAATGGATTGGACTAAGAGGTACTATTGAGTGGCCAGCTAGATCGCCAGACCTTACGCCGTTAAGATTTTTTTGTGGGGTTATCTCAAGAACCAAGTATATGCAACACAACCAACCAGCATTGTAGACCTCAAAACAGGATAACTACAGAAATACGGAATATTTCACTTCAAACTTTAAACAAAGTTAAGGAGGAGTTCTATAGGAGACTGTGCTATTGCCAACAACTAGGTGGAGAACATTTTGAGCATTTATTTCAATGTATTGAAATCAAATACATCAAGTATTTTATGTATGTGTTTAATAACTGTAAAAATAAAAATTTCACCCTGTATAATTCATAATTGACCATACATTATTTAGTTCGTTGGAATCGGTTCATTAAGAGGATTTCAAAAATATGCAAATATACAGGGTGTTTTATTAAAAAACACAACACCGACTATGGCATACTTGCGTGAATCACTCTGTACATTTAAATTTATGTTTACATAACGCAAAACTCAATTCAAAAGTTGACGTGTCTTAGCATTTTTCTAATTTCTTTAGAATTTTATTCCATTATTCCATATATATATACTGTTGCGGGCTATTGTGAACTCCGTTATACCTGTAGTCTAATTTGGGCTCTTAGCGTATATTTGATGTATGCAACTATACAAGTTGACGTCGTAGTGGGATCCGGTATATTATGTAACGGCTACGGTAGGCTCCGTTGGTGTGTATTTGCATACTTCAAAGCAAAGTAGGCTCCGTATATGAAGCTTTTCAGGCAATACGAACTCCTTGCGGCGTTGCCACTATCCGCCAGTTGATATATAAATACAACAAAAACTAAAATTGCCAGTTAGGTATTGGCAATGTATAAAACGATTGCTATAGGCCTTTTTCGTAAAAAATTATAATCCGAGACTGCATTTGTTAGTTTGAAACAACACCTATGGGAAACAAAAAATGTTTGTCATATTAAAGGTGAGGAGTTTTTTTATATCATGATTGGAAGAATAATGATAGCTATAAATGAGCATATTAGCATATCATATAAAGACCTATTGACAAAAATTAGCTCGATAGTCGAACTAAAATATGTTTATGGAAAAATATTTTCACATAATTAATTGATGCATTTATGCGTCAGTATTGATAGTTCCGAAGAAGGACCTTATGAAAAGTGGCGACTGGTAAATATTCTTTGAAACTTTTATATGTTGTTGTACTTGACCTAGTTAGTAAAATTGTTGATACTTTTTATGGGGCTATTCAAAATCTAAAGTTAATTTCAATAGACCAGGCAATATTGCTGATTCAAGATTTAGGATAACGGAAGAAATTAATAGAATAGCTCAGGGGTCATACAAAATGTTGTACGAGAATTCCAAAATCACCTCGGTTATTGTCAAGAAGTGCATGGTGGTTATTTTGAATATTTAATTCAATTGTAAAGTACATTGAAAAATGCATTCTGAATATTATGCGACATTATTATCTTCATTTTACGTAAAGTTTTTTGATAGACATTATCAAAATTTCACATCTTGAAAATTAATTTTCCAAGTTATGCTGCACCAAATTTTAAAAAGAACTTCATATTGCTGAACAGAGGACTAAAATCCCTTTCCAATAAGGGGCCAAACAACCCCCTTTCTTATTTAAAATTTTCGAGGGGGTGCTGGAGGGGGATTATATTTTCATACTGTGAATTTTCAATTTTAGAACTAAAATCGACCTGTTTCAGGTTTTTTCCACATAGTACATAATAACGCTAAAATTGAATTTATTCCATACATTGGACCGCATTGTATATTCGTGCTGCGTCTCTTATGTTCGGCGGGGTAAGATTAATTTCAGTGTCTGATTCGCTTTCCATATTGGAAATTCTTGTAATTTCAAGTTAAATTTAGTATCATATTTAAACTTCTAGCTATATTGTAATCGCTGGAACTCGCCCTGTCTTGGCCTCACCCTGTATATGCAGTAATGCCCGGATCTCTCAGCAATTGTCCTTCACCCTCGGAATATAGACCGATTAGTTGTTATAACAAAAACGAGTGACGAAGGGATGTCTATTTTTACATAGACTGAGAGATAACGCATTTATATTTTGTTTTCTATGAAGTAACCTATTGATTCAATTTGCGGAGTTTCATTCAATTGATGGTTGCAGCTGACGCCATACTGTGGTGGATCGTGTGGATCGTATTGTAGTGCCATCTAGCGGCACTTATCGAAAATAGGCCTGAGGTAGAGGAATAGGTAACTACTAAGGGTAATTAATGTGGCACCATCTACATTTTAATCACTTAAAAATATCAATGTTGCCATGTTTCAATTATAAACAAACTAGATATTTCAGTGTTTCTGTGGAAACCCGAGACACACCTTTAATATATTTGTGATATTAATAAAAGTTTTAAGTTGAGAACATTATCTATTTATTGTTCGCCAATCGCCACACTTCTATTATGGAGAAAGGCAAGTGACTGTCACAATACCTGCAATACCATGATTTCAGTTTTCCAAAAGGGTCACGCGCTGGTAACATTGTGACACTTACTTATCTTTGTCCATAATAGAAGTGTGGCAAATAATAAATATTTATGTTTTTAACTTAAAACAAATAAAGTACACAATTGTAAGAAACCTTTTTTTCTAGTATATATTATGTATAAACTTAATAATTTTAAAATGTACACGAAAACATAATATTCATAATACCACAAAAATATTTGAGGTGTGCGTCTTGGTTTTTTACAGGAACTCTGAAATATCTAGTTAGTTTATAATTGGAACATGGCAACATTGACATTATTAAGTGAGTTAAAAGTAGATAGCTGTAAACTAATTACAGTTTATTTCCCAGTTTTCTACCTTGTACCTACTTTCAATACGTGCCGCTAGAAAGCACTACAATCGATCCACCGCAAAATGGCGTCATATAAAACCATCAATCACCTACATTATTATAATAATTCCTCTATTATAAAAAAAAGCATATTGAAAAATTATTCGAAACGTCAATTACTTAGTCTCAATTTTTATATACATATAATTGAACACTAGATAAAACAACTTTCAACTGCATTATGAAACTGCTTATACAGGATAATTCATAAATTATGGGCCATATTGTAACCGTATGTTCAAAAAATGGAAATAAAATTATTTAGCTAAATAATAAGGGGTCTGAAATACAGGATGCTAGAGTTATAAGAAATCAAATATATTTTTGTCAATTACTCAGCCATTGTTTTGGACTTAAGTTCATGAGTACACAATTCAAATGCACTCCTCCGTTCATATAAGCAGTTTACAAAGGTAAAATAATATTAAACTCACCGTTAAACACATGCAATGCTCTTTGTCGCAGTTTGAAGGTTTTAATGTGCTTTGTGTTCGTTGTTAAAGATGTCGCTTCGAGGTCTTGAGAAGTCGTTCCCAGTTCGGTCACGATTTCGTCTATAGTATAAACCTGGTCATGTAGAGTCGAGCTAACGAGAGAGATCATTTCCGAGAGATTTAGAGACAGTGCCTGTTGAATTTCCGATAGACGCTTTATTTTTGTCCAATCAATGCCTTGTTTTTTGGCTATTATCTGGAAATCATTTTATTTCGAAATAATAGTTATTTATGTACCACTGCAGTGAAGTGATTCTTTATCGGACGAGTCTAAAATTATGAGACAAGCAAGAGAAGCGAGCGAGGCGAATAACAGGCGAGTCCGATAAAGACAATTTACTGACGTGTTGCATACAAAATTTTATTGCCAACTGTTCAGAATTCAGAATATATACAACTGAGGCAAATTCTATTGCATTTTATTGTGACAAAGTAAACAGCAAATATAGAACAAATCTACTTATTATTTGTTAACTATATTCAAATTGAAGGTACACCCTGAAGCATTATAAAAGTCAATTCTTGAAGTCAAAGGAGTTCCAACAATAATTTGTTATGAATAAATCGCAAGAAAACCATCATCGAGCCGTAATAGGGAGAAGCGCGATACTGACAGAGTGACAGATGATGATTTTTGAGCAATGTCAAAGTCAAAATACTTTACCTAACGCAAATACGTCAAATAATAGTTATTTAACCAACAAGTGTATTAATGAGGGCCATTAACAATCGAGATAATTAACGTTCGGAATTGTTAATTGTCCCTTTAATACTCGTTACAAAGCTTTTCCGTCGACTGTATAAATTCTATTATTTTTTCTCAATATTTAAAAAATGAAAATATCTATTTGACATTGTTTAAAATGAATAATAACACTGAAATGTATGTTTGGTTGCCTACACCACATGTAACTGTCAATATTAATATAAGTAATGTATAAGATGTGCGTTGGGTTGCCTACTGAGAAATCGTTGATTAATGTAAATCATGCATGAATAGGGTTCATTAATGTATGATTTTGTTCAATTTTGAGAACGTTAATAGCATATTATGTTAATACACAGTGGACTGAAAAGTACTTTTACTACGACCACATAGGAATGTAACGTATATTGCACTATACAGTAACTCGGGAAGTGGCTTATATCATATCAGCGTGCGAATTACTTCCCACACTAATGCGGATAATCAGTCAAATGTATAATTTTTACTAAGATTGACTACTGTCGAGCTGTCAAATATATCATTTTTAATTAAATTTACCTAAATAATATCTAAATTTAAAGCGATCTATTCGAGGACCGAACCCGCGTAGCTTTTGTCAGAATTCCGATGTTATACCAAATAATCCAAACCATATTTATAATTGTCGGAAAATTTAATGGTCGTGAAAGGTATTTATCATATATAAAATGCAGCAATAATAATTTCACTTTCAATTTCTATAATTATCCAACCAATTAATAATTATAATAACCTACCTATATCTACTTGAATTTTTGTTACGAATGATAGTAGAAGTTACTTTTTGAAATGTCAGATGTTGATTACACATTATTTGGTGAAATTATCACGTGATCGTAGGAAAAATACTGTACATTACTCATGCAAAAGTGATTTTTCACACTCGTGTGATCTGTTTGTTTACTTCCGGAAATCAATCTGATAATTTACGGCTTTACTGACGGTTGGCGATAAATTAAATTGCATGATAGATTCTATGGTATGATCATTTGGATGAAAAAATGGCATTTTCTTAATAAATATAATATTTAGGAAGCTCAAGTAGTAACTGGAATATTAAATTCTGATGTCCGTTTACTTCAAGACGTTCTAAAAATGAAGTAGTATTGAAAATACTAGTTTTCGTAGCACCGCTCCATGAGTATTCCTTGAACTAGTTGAGGAGGAATTGGGTAATATTAATGCCTGTTTGCACCGTTGGGAATTTAAGTACGTAAGCTGCTCTTAACTTTAAGAAGCTGTCAAGTTTTTATACAGCTGCAGCTTGAGTATTACTTAGTAAAGAACTCCCATTTGAACTAATATTGCCTCTTTTATTCCTTTTAACCAGTACTTAAGTACAGATTAAATAATATGTTATGACGTATTCGCATCCCAAAATGTTTTAATGTCCAATAAAAAAAATAGTATAAGCCTGACTAAAATTAGATAATCCATACTTTTGCACGTTAAACTTAGCTAATATTATACTCGTTATCTGCCGTGCTGCAACCGTCTCATTTTGAAAATCTACTTTCACTTCACATTTTACGCTTACGGTTGATTTTTTTACGAAGTAATTAACCAAACGATGGCACGAATATTAACTGGAAATAGATTGAGTGCCGGCTTAAGTATCCGCGTCTCAGCTTTTTTCAATGCACTTTAATGTCCAAACAAAATCCAGATAGAACGTAGGAATTATACTGCTTCAATTCAAATCATAAATATTTTTTGGGATCAAAAATGCTCTTTCTGATACGAATGAAAACTTGAAACATGATGTGAAACATAGTTTGAAGTGATATTAAATTTACTTTCATACTATTATAAACTGCTTTGAGAATTTTCTGAAGAAATATTTATGTGTAAAGGATGGTCCAGTGATACGAATTGCACACACAATTCTCTGAAATCGGAAAAATATTTCCAAGGATTTATATTGATCACAGAAAAGTTATTTGGATAAGCGAGGGACTACCACTACGTAATATAACTGAACATTATCCTTATTTCAATGAAAAACAAACAAGATAAAAAATAGACCAGAGGGAAATTACAGAATTTATCATGTTATTATTTCAAAAGTTTATGGGAAGGGAAACGAACGTACATTGTTCTTTTTTTTTCAATATTGTTTAGTATTAATTGAACAATAGACCAATAAAACAAGACAGGTAATTATTACCTCAAAAACTTAATTTTCACCATTTTCCTAGTTGAAGTGCTTTATATCCTTGAAGCAGTGTATTTAAGAGCTGCGATACTTGAAAAGTCGTTTTATTAAAATATTCAAAGGGTAATGGTATTGTTAAAGTTCTGTTTCCAGTTTACAACTCTTTGAATATTCAGCACAAAGTTATGCGAAAAGGGCCAAAGCAGTGAAATTTAATTTGGAAAGATTATTCCGAGACGGAGGGGGGATGTGTTAAAAGATAATAATTCATAATTTTTTATATTCATTTCTTTAATAATACTGTTTACGGAATGATTCAGTATTGAAACGCGAAAGTTTCAATATGAATATTAGTACAGTTTATAATTTGAGTCAGGACAAAATTTTCTTGATATTTTGATACTATTAGATTAAGTTGTCAATAAAATATTTGAGTGGCTCAGTCATATTTTTGTGTTTATTCTGTTTATTCATTAGGTAACTCTGCTATGATAAACTCTTTATTTAAATAATATTGGGAATCCCATTTTAGAAATTTTCAAATTTTTAGTAAGGTTTAAGTATGCATAATTTTCTTACCTGTGCTGCTAATCTACACTCGATGACTCTACAGTTGAAATCTGCAGTTGCTGCTTTGTTCATACTAATTAAACTGTGCGCAATCACGAAGGTAGCTTTAGCAGGTAAAGTAACGTCTGTGGATCGTAATGGGTTGAATTCAATATGTTTAGCGCATCCTAGAAGAAAGTCGATATTAAAAATCTTGTTAACACATCCTCAGTAGTTTTCTAATTACAATACAAGAATTAGTCACTTCGGGGAGTTATTTACTACCTACAAATTACTACAAGCGCCGTTGGTCTCGGTTTATAAAAGGTTGGATAAACATAATTATGGACATTCGACTGAATTATTCGGCAAATGGTGGATCCCAATAGTGGTGCTGACACACAAAACATTGGACGGTGTTGTATAGAGGTGAGCAAATTGGTTCTACGATTTGGGTGTGAAAAACAACATTACGTTTTTTACTTAAATGAGACTGCTTATGCTTCTGTGTAAAAGTTTTTTTTTTTATTTTTTTTTATTATATAACTCGTATATTTACAATCTGCTTCTTACAGAGCATCAAGTAAATGTGTTGGTTAGGTGGGCTTGGAAGGGAAACACTCATTAG
>CAJUYI010001796.1:0-25513 GCA_910591695.1 Galerucella pusilla
GTCAATGGCTACACTTAGAATGTAAATAAGTCTTTCACTCATTGTTACCTACTCGTAAAAGAGGTGGGAGAAAATGTAGAAATTGTAGCCATTAGTTTTGTTGAGTTGTATTTTATTTTTTAACATGTCACATTATTAGTCTTGTCAATTTAGGTAACAGAAAAATGTCAGTGATTTTATGAAGTTTTCCGAATTATATTTGTATAAGTTATAATTACTTTCCTTGAGGTTTTACTAATACATTTTTGGATATATCACGATCATCATATACTACGATATGTTTTGGGAAGTCCTTTCAAACGGGTAGTTTGATTGTGAATTCAACACTAACATTTCATCTATTTGAAAATAAGATGTCTCATCACTCTGGGATATTACTCTAATCATTTCATTGACTTTATAACATGTGGTCAAATATATGTATGTATTCGTACGTATGAATAATATGTGTTTTGATACTCTACCCAGTATTACCCATCTCTTCATGTCACATTATTTGACATACTCCAGAAATTTATTGATTTTGACGTCATTTAGAATTGTCAATGATACCAAATATACCTAGTACTATTTACTTAACGTTCGGGTCGTGGACGAAGTATAGTATTCAACTCGCAATTTATGGCTATTATTCACCCGGGTGACGTCACTGCGTGAATAATGCTCGTTTAATAATAAACTATTTTGTTTGCCCTAGGTCCCATATTGCATTTTATTTGACAGGTCGCTGGATTACTTAATATTACTACTCCATTTTGTAAAGAATAGAGATTCATCAATTCAAGGTTATTGTAGCTCTCCCTATTGCCTTTAACTTTTCACATATTCATGCAATAAATAAGACGAGCGCTCAAGTTAATCATGATGGACGTTTATCTCGTCTATAACATAAACAATGCCATGAAAAATATTATGCTACTTTTTGAAAGCTGCGAAGTTTTGATTATGATAGTGAGTAATTAATGATAATCTGACAAAGAAAAAAAAGCATAAAAAAGAACAACAGCCTCCAACGCCTTTTTGATGCATTGCGGCAGGTGAGGCACTCCAAGTTATCCGTTTGATATTCAGCCTGCGTTTCCAAGGGCGAGAGAGGTTGAAAAAGTCGACTAGCTGCTGCTTTTCACCTTCCGTAATATACCCCTAGGTCATTGGTGGTTGCTGGAAATAATTTGAGGTGAAAAGTTTCCACTCAGTGTGGAATTATTCAATAGCAATTTGCTTTAGTTGTGGGTACCTATATGAGAGAACGTTTATTATATTTTACTTGGATTTTTCTTTTTGTGTTCACTTTACACATGTTTATAGTGTTTTTTTCTGTATAATTGGAAAAAACATCAATTAACGAACATAAAATAATGCGTACTTTGATGTAGGTTTATTTTCACTTCACCCATTCCATCTTACTTCAAAAGAACTACTCAACTTTTATGCGATGTGGGAAAAAACTTATACCCAACAACGATAACACTAATGGCAATGCTTCTTTTTCTTATTCGGTTATTCAACGTTATTCACTTTTTCCTTCGACCGTGTATTAACATAATGCTTTTAACGTTCTCAAAATCATACATTAATGACCCCTATTATTGCATGATGTACATTAATCAACGGTTTTTCTACAGGCAACCCAACGCACATCTTATACCTCCAGTTACCTGTGGTGTAGGCAACCAAACATACATTTCAATGTCATTTATTTTCGACAGTTGTACTTCTTAGCTATGAAACGAATAAATATTTTTGGTTTTCAAATACTTAGATTAACGAATACAACTTATACAGTCGACGGAAAAGCTTTGTAACTAACACGAGTATTAAAAGAGCAAATAAACATCGCTCTTCTTGTGCGTTGAATTATCTCGATTTGTAATGGCCCTCATTGATACACTTGTTGGTTGAATAACTATCAAGTAGATGAAATAATATCTTCTGTATGTTCTTTGTGGTGTATTTATTACTCTTTTTGTTATTTTCCAACAAATAATGAAAATAATTACAAATTAAATAATCACTAGGTTGTGTCAGTGACCTCCCAATGAAAAAAAAAGGTCTTCAAGACGTCTTGTGCTATCTGGGTGGTTTTTTTCCTTGATCCATCCCACACCAAATTCCCTACTGTTTTTTCAGTCTCTTGCTTAGTTTCAATTATTTTTTGGTATAAAACGACGCCTAAGGCTGCTATTGATAATAAAAACACAACTTTCTCTCCACATCCAATTTTTATTGTATCAACAAATCAAACGCACTCGAAAATCAATGAACTTTTAAACACAAATATGACAGTGAAACTGATGGAAATAGAGTCGGGTATCAAATTCGCATAGACGTCACTAGTTTGATGGTTTGATCAAACTCAGTTTAATGATCATTTAATCGTCTGACCGTCTGACACAGCGTACAGGGTAGCTATTCTTGAAAATCATGCGATCCGGTGCTTCTCTCATCCACTGTCGAAATCGACTAATTCTTGAACCCACATGTTAACGTTCAAAGTTATTGCGTTGTAGCCATCATTATTTGATACAAAAGATCAACTTTTTAGTCGTTTTTAGCCTCCTTTTTTGTACGGTTGTAATCATTTTCTGTCATAAATTACTTTTTATATTTGTTATGTTATATTACCAATGATAAAAAAGGTAGTCTGTTTAGTAAATCAATTAGTATTAAAGTTGAATGAAAATGAGTCAGTCGCGTTTCACTCCTTACAAAAAAAGTGCCTCCACAAACGGCATGCTTCCAAGCGATGGTCATATAAAAACCTGGAGCCCCTTTCTTCGCTAATTCGTACTTCCTCCTCTGTCTCCCGTAAATCGTCCATCATTACGTGCCAAAAATAATAGTTCTCCATGTCCATAATAAAACATCGCTTAAAAACACTGAAAATCAGTAAAACCACTAGAACTCACGACAATGTATTTTTTTCAACTCTTCGCACATGAATTTAAGATTCAAAGAAACAGAGAACTGACAGAATAATTACGGAATGCATGGAGAAATAGTAACTATATACTTATTATGTACAAATATATACAAATTTCCATTCAAAAACCTCTTCACTAGGTTAGCGCCAATTCATTGGACTCTGCTCCTCTATTTCGGACCATGCGATCCGGATCGTATTATGATTTTCATGGGATCAATATTATCGGTTCACGTGCCAAGAATATAACGACGATCGCCTCATGTGATCATTCGCCATAAATATATGCCGCCCATTGTTCATGAATAGTCGTCCAGGAAAAACGGAGACGTAGTTCAACGGCCTTATGAAAAAATGAGAAAGGCGATGGAAAAACCCAATATTAACGTGGCGTGGGGGCGAAGGTTGTTTAGCTTTGATTGAAGATTTCAAATATGAGATTTAGAGTGATGGAAATAAATGGGCAGGCAGCAAGTGGCTTACTAAAAATGTACAAAACCCTCAGCGCTGTCCAGTCAGAGTGTTCAGAGAATTGTTTGTTCCAAATAATTGGAAATTACAAACCTTTTTTCCAGATCAACTGCAGTTTCTCAACTGGCGGCAAAATCCGGAGTACCAGAGCAGCAGCTCATCGAAATTACTGGCCACGCTAGTATTTCTTCAGTTCAACCTTATTTGTAGATGGATGAACAACATCAAAAAATCTTCAAAAGCTGGACAAATGTCACAAATCAGGCATGGTGTGAACGTCACACACAATAATTATGTTTTCAATTTAAATTGATAAATTATGAAGCAGGAGCTGTCTTTGTTGTCTTTTGTTGTTGATCTTTTGAATAAATTATTCCAAATTGTCTCATTTTGTGAATATGACTGATTTGAAGAATTTGGTTTTGGAAATAATATTTTCAAATAGAACACGACCTTGATAAATTGTCCACTATTTTTATTGCTGCTAAATATCTTTTGTACCTATTCGTTAATTTGACTCGACATTATTTTGGTATTCGGGCTTTCATAAGAGTATTTCAAAATACATTCGAAATTGAGATGCAACAAAATAGTGGAAAGATCTTGTTTCATTACGATCAGATGTCTCTGTTACCATTGATAAACTAGTTATACAATCATACGACAAAATATACAGGGTGGTCCTTAAGTAATTGTACATAGATTTACAGTACAAACTTCACTTCAAAATATTTGCGATTCAAATCAACTATAATAGCATCAATGAAATGTTGATATCAAGAGAGATACAGGGTGTTGAGCATGAAATTTCAATTTTCGTTTCTCACAATAACTTTAACGAGTTTTGACGTGTATGCACAAAAATTTGAAGTTGGGGGTTTTTTGATATCATAAATCATAATTTTCTATCTATTTCGATGTATTTTGTAGAGGGCGCCACATAGACCACGTATGCGGCATAAATGTACGTAAAAGTTTTTGGCCTTTTACATTAGCGCTACTTTTGTAAAAAATGATTGAAGCCACATCATTAAAACGAAAAAAGGTATATATGTTAGTAGCCCCAAATTATAACGGTTTTAGAGAGACTTAATCACATTTTAGTGATTGATTACATGATTATTATTTAATGAAACTACGTTCGAAAAATGTAGTTTTGTGTATGTGTACAAGTACTCAGGGACCACCCTGTATATATCTGATTATTCATATTGTTCAAGCCACCGCCTAATAAAATTTTTAATACTCTAGAAAGGACACACCTAATCCAAAACAAAAGTATTTGTTGCAGGACTTTGTCTTGGATTGAAATGAAATATATATCCTGGATATCTTCTGTATGTTCCTTGTGGTATATTATTCATTCTTTTTTTAATTTCTTGGAAATACCGACAATAAATTTACAATTATTTTGAATAACCCAAAATAAATTCCAATTTATACTTCGGAGATTCAATCTCTATTAAAAATTGTGGATATTGGATTGAAATGAAAATATGCAGTATAAAAAAAATGGAGGTGAGGGTGGAAAGTAAAATAAAAAATTCTCCTCTCACCATCCGTTTATAAAACCTAAGAAGACTGCCAGTGACATGTGATCCAACATTATTGGATACATGTAAATTTTCGATTCGGTCTTGAAGCCGCAGCTGTTGCTTATCGGGCCCTTAATCGAATTTAAATTCCTAGGTACACATACAAGCACTCGATATTATATTTGTATTCTGAAATGCACGGATGCTATCGATTCATGTTCCCGACTGATATATTTTTATTTTTATTGGTGGTCATATCTATTGCTCTTTGAATACTAAGGATTTTGTTTTTCCGTCTGGTTATGGAAGCAAATCAATAAATCAGGATTAAATTGTTCAAGAAATTGTGCTTATGTTACAATTTTTAATACCAGAGTGGGATGTACAATACAATGGGAATGGGTGGCTTTTCTGTTTTTCTGCTATCCTTTTTTTTAGCAGGATATTTTTTAGATGAGCTGAAAAATTGCTAGACTGCTCAACCTTTGCCGTTACGTTATACATTGTTGAGCTTTTGACAGTTCAGTTGTCATTATTTTGAAAATTTTTTGTCAGTTCCAAAAACCAATCCAATTTCCTCATTTTTTATCATATGAACAATTTCACCCAATCATGTCAACATTGCTTGTAGGCAACAAGCAACAAGCTTTCGAAATCTGTCATAAAATTTTTTCGAACAATTATCAATGTCCTTGGGTTATTACTACTGAAAACAACTCCTAGCATATGTCATTGTTTATAATTTTGAGGTTAAGTATAAAGGTCATTCCATTTTAGACAATCTCTTGTGCAATATTTAGTTCAAGTCTTGGAACAATTCACATTGTGAAGTATGTAACGTAGTTAACCAATTGATCAAGTGAACCAGGTTCACATGTTGACCATAGTCAAATCAATCAATCGTTGTACGAAAGATGTTCGTGTTGTGATCAGTTGAACCACAGTCAAATTAATATTTTTATGTTGGTTATTCGAATCTCTAGTAACATTCGAGAATTTTATCAATATTGTTGGTACTAATTTGAAAAATCGTCACAGTTTTTGTATACTGTGAAATCGTTAATCAATGACAGTCAATGATCAAAAGCGTGCTTGGCGTTAAATATCATTTTGTGTGTTCTCTTGAAAGTGAAAAGATGGCAGATAAAGAAAACAAGCGTAGGTACTCCAAATTTCAGTGCGTCTGAAGAATCGACGCTGATTTCTCTAGTTGCTAAGTATAAAAACGTTATAGAGTGTAAGAAAACGGATGCAGAAAGTTCTAGTAATATTTAAAAAAAAGTCAAGAAAAAGTATACTGACGAAAAGATGTTATGCTCAAGGCACTAGCGGTGGTTCATGTAAAAAAATTAAATTGTAGTGCCTAGTGATATTCTGAATCTATTAAAAAACTCATTTTCCGTCCACTCTTCAATATGATTTTTTCTTGCTCGAAATATGCGAGCGTTTCTCCTTAAACCTAAAACCCAGTATAAAATCTCAATAAGGTATAAAAGTCGTATACAATTAAGTAAATAAACCTTTTTCCACTTAATAATAATAATAATAATAATAATAAACGACTTTTATTTGTAAAATTCAATACATTATAAAGTATAACAATAGAGTTCTTAACCTATCAGTTGGCGAAGTCTAGCCTAGTGCTACTCGAACTTAACCATCTAATAGATTATTTATTTCATATATTACATATATATTTAAACACATATATAAGTACCTACATATATATGTGACAAATTATGAAATTGAAACGCATTTTAGGTACGTAGTCTTAAAAAATTGAATAGATGAGGCTTTTACTTGATGTAGATCCATAGTAAGTTATGAAATCAAACAATTTTATTTTGTAAAATCTACATTGTAGATTTTACAAAATAAAATTGTTTGATTTCATAACTTACGTAGTCTTAACCTAAAACTTATAATTGACGAAAAAGGATAACCTAAAAATTTTTCTCCTAACAAATACCTAACAAAAATAAAATCAAAGAGAAAAAAAAACAGAAAAACCTACTGCACTCCTATATAATTCCACGCTTCGGGCAGCAGGCAACAGACTAGCGGTGGGTCAAACTAAAGTCCTCTAGTTGCTTGTTCATAATGATAGATTTCAATACAGATTTGAATTTTGTTGTCGAAAATGTTTTCATATAATCGGGCAATGAATTATAAAAATTAACAGAGCTATACAAAAAACTTTTGTGAAAAAATGCTGTTTTATGTTTAGGAATAACGAATTTTGTTTTATTCCTGGTATTTCTAGGGTGTACACTGTCATTGGTCTTGATTTTTTCTCCGAAATACGTTGAGATGTATTTGCGTTTATTTACAAGCTCATGAAAAAAGATACCAAGATGTAATAGCCTTCGATTTGCCATATTTAGCCATTGAATTTCATTAATTTTATAAGATATTCTATCATATTTTCTAATATTAAATATTAAACGGCAACACATATTTTGGATTTTTTGAATTCGAAATTTGTCACACTGTCTAAGGCATGGGCCATAAACCATGTCTGCATAATTAAAGTGAGACAAAACAAGGGTTTCACATAGCTTCTTTTTTAAGTCGACGCTTAAAATGTTACGACTATTATATAATTGTTTTAATGAAATATATGCTTTTTGGATAAGGTTTTTAATATGGCTCTCAAAATTGAGATTACTATCTATTACTACCCCTAAATTACGTGCTTCTTCGCAAAATTCAAGCTTTTCACCAGATATTTTTATATTACTGTCGCGTTCTTGTGAATCGCCCTTTATCTACGCCGCTAGCTCCTCTGGTGAACGTTTTGTGCGCGAACCGGTCCTTGCCGAACCTTGGTGACGCGCCCGAGTCCCCGGAACGCCGGAACTAGGGCTGTTACGGAATAGCTTTTCGACGTACCTAGTATTACCTGTTCCTATTCCAAGTAGGTACCTATTCCAAATACCTATTACCGTTCCAAACTATTCCAACTAGAATTTTATGACAGAATATTGCTGGCTCTGTCAGTGCCGTAATATAATAGGTACCTACCAAATACGTCGTATCGATCAGATTGGTTGATCATGTTATTATCCCTGTTACAGTAGGGTAGGGTAGGAACCCCAAAAATTATATAAGCGTATTCTGTTTCTGTATTCTCTTATTTATCAGTCTATTTTTTCTGATTTCTGGTACATTGAACTTAAACCGTTCTGTTGTTTACATTATATCATATATCCAATACAAGTAGTAGGTACACGTAATGCGTATTACAAGTTGCCTAAGTAATGCTTTACATATCGATCACTAAGCTATGAGAATAGAAGAGTGACAGTCAGACAGTGACACAAGTAATAGGTTCGACTAATATTTGGTAATAGGTTCGCGGAATAGGTGGGCGATACCTATTCCAAAATAATAGGTCCAGTTCCATCGTAACAGCCCTACCGGAACCCCGCCTGCAGTCGACAATCAACCAGCGAAAGGCATGTATCGTCGCTCCACTCAATTTTCTGAATTTCTGATTGTCGGCAAATAACCAGTTTCAGTTTTTTATATGTATATCTACTTATTGTTCTTTAATGCTAATGTTAAATGCCTATGAAATACAGTCTAAACTAAAATCACACCTCAATGGTTTTATTCGTGTGTATGGAACCACTGCAATTGAATACAAAACGCAGCGTTGTTCTTGGTAGAACGACACGTTTGAACATGGTCCTTCAGCCGAATGGGATTTTGTAAAAATGAAAAACTGATTGCTTTGAAAAATATTTAAAATAACGGATAGTATCGACAAGGATAAACATACGTAAGTCTGTTCCATGTTATTTTTCCTATCACCAAACCTAGGTATTGTTTTTTATGATTGCATTTTCTTTGAGCGGGTCACCGCAGACTTTGACTTTGAAGTAGGTGCTTTGAACGATTTCGGCCATATTGCTGCCATAGGTAAGCAGGGCTGTTCAAAGGTTTGTACCTAGCACTGGTAATAAACGCTTTAAAAGCGTAAAATAACATAAAAATTTGCATGCATTCCTCAAAATATTGGGAAATATTTATTGTATCTGCAAAACTTTGAAACTGCAGGTACTATTTATATTTTATTGTTGGTAAATCTTTGTTTATGTGTTACTGTTTATAAACAGTAAACACGATTGTACTTTGACTGAAATTTATTTTAAATATTACAAACCTTTGATAATTTGACTTTGCATTTTGATTTAATTTACTTTAATGTACATACTTAACACTTTGAATTTGATTTTTTTTAATTTGACATTTAAGCCACTGATCTTTGAGTTTTATTTTTTAGTTGATTTTTGACTTTGTTGAATATTGTCTATATGTGTGCTTCATAAACCTTTTATTTTGATTTGAGCTTTCAATTTGATGTTTGAAGTTTGATTTTTTTTTTAAATCAGTTAAATTTTAAGTTTACTATTGTACTGTGTAAATTTATAAAAAATGGCAAATGAACTGCGGCGTCTCACACAAAAACGCGCCGTGATAAAGGGAACTTTGACACGATTTATCACCTTTGTCGACAAGTGTACTAGGGACAATATTAGTACAAATATAACACAACTTGAAGCTCGTTTAGATGATGCGTACACGTTGCTAGAACAATTTAATATTGTACAGAGCGAGATTGAATGCTTGGACACCCAGGCGCTTAACACTTCCAATGCACAGGAGGCAGATGTGGCCGCAGACATGGGTGAAGGAGAGCGAACTGACTTTGAGAATAAATTCTATGCGGTCACAGCAAAGGCAAAATCTTTGATTTCTTGGCATTTTAAGCAAAATCCTGTAAACACTCCGTTGCCACCTAGCTCGGCAAGTAGTACTACTACTGATAGGGTACAAAATAACGTGCGCTTTCCTGTCATTGAGTTACCAAAATTTTATGGCGATTATTCAAAATGGGGTCAATTTCGTGACATGTTCACATCACTGGTGCACAACGACAACACACTTGACAATATTAAAAAGTTTTATTACCTTATAAGTTGCATAAAAGGCGACGCTGCAAAAATAATCGAAAACATTGAGGTTACTAACGAAAATTATGAGGTTGCTTTCAATCTTTTGAAATCACGTTATCAAAATAAATACATAATCATAAAAAATCATGTGTCTGCTTTATTAGATTGCCCTCCTGTGAATAGCAAAGAACTACATATTAGCCTTCGCAATTTAACAGATAACTTGCAAAAAAATATCAGGTCTCTGAAATCTTTAGGTGAGCCAGTTGACACCTGGGATACCCTTTTATTTCACATCATAGCTAAGAAGCTTGATTCTGTAAGCCAACGTGAATGGGAGACTTTACTAATTAATGCCGATACAAATAATAAAAAAAATAATATTCTCTGACCTAACCAATTTTCTTGAAAAGCGTTGCATTTTATTAGAAACAATTCAGCGTGAAAAACAGTACCAACCTGAAAATAATATAACCAAGCAACATTTTAATAATAATTATAAAAAATTTGAAAAACCTTTTGCTGGCATTGTTCCTCAAATTAGAGCACCTTGTGTTTTGTGTAAGAATCCTGAACATAATATTTCTGACTGCGAAAAATTCAGGGAAATGTCTGTACAATCTCGGTATGAAGAAACAAAAAAACACAAGTTATGTACAAATTGTCTGCGCAGTGGTCATCAAACATTTGAGTGTAAGTCACATAAGTGCAGAAAGTGTAGCAAACATCATAACACGCTGCTTCATTTTGAAAAAAAACCTGATTTTTCCAATGCTACTTCAACTTCTCCCGCTCCTAATGATCAAAGTTATACTACTACAGCTATGAATTCTCATGTAAACTCAGCTGCAGCTAACTGTTGTAATTCAAATTCACAAGTACTTCTATCAACTGCTATGATTTTAATTTCTGATTTTCATGGAAACTGGCATGAAGCTAGGGTTCTTTTAGATAGTGGCAGTCAGCCAAATCTCATGACTAGTAATTTATTAAAAAGGCTTAAATTACCTTGTATCAACGTTAATATGCCTATAACAGGGATAGGGAACTCTAGTTATCAAATAACAAATAAAGTTAACACAGTGATAAAGTCGAAAAATAGTAACTTTGAGGCAAGACTTTCTTTTTTCATTTTAAGTGATATTAATGGGAAATTACCTTCCTTTTCATTTGAAAAGCACACTTTGAATATTCCGCATAATTTAATCCTGGCAGATCCCCACTTTAATTCTTCTCGTGACATAGACTTACTCCTAGGTGCAACGACCTTTTTTGATTTACTAGGTACCGAGCAAATAAAACTTGGTGCAGGAATGCCAGTTCTGCAGGAAACTCATCTAGGATGGATAATTTCAGGTAATATGCCTTTAATTTCTCATACTTGCACATCAACAGCATTGCGCTGCAATTTTTTGAAAAATTCTGAATCTAATGATGATTTTTTAAACGAAAGCATTAAAAAATTTTGGGAATTAGAGGAGGTCCCTCTAAAATCTCACATTTCTAAGGAGGAACAAGAATGCGAGGATCTATACCTCCAAACTGTCTCGCGTCTTGATTCTGGTAATTTTATCGTTACTTTGCCTACCCGTAATTGCTTAAAAAATTTAAAACCCAATTTTGACAACGCTCTAAAATGTTTAAAAGGTGTTGAAAATAGACTAAACAAAAATGATAAATTACGAGAACTTCACAATACTTTTATGAAAGAATACGAGTTGCTGGGACACATGAGAAAAGTAAATCCTTATAATGAATTTTCCACATCTACATCAATTTACTATCTACCGCATCACTGTGTCTATAATGAGCAAATTGAAAAATTCCGCGTCGTGTTCAATGGTTCTTCGCGATCCGAGAGCGGCCTTAGTTTAAATGATGCACTGAAAGTTGGACCAGCAGTTCAGGACAGCCTTTTCAATATTTTATTGCGATTTCGCGGCCATTCAATTGTCTTAATAGGCGATATTGAGAAAATGTATCGCATGGTGTATGTTTCTGAAAACCAGCGTGATTTGCAAAGAATTCTGTGGAGGGAATCCCCTAATTCGAAAATTGAACATTATCAGCTCCTTACTATAACATACGGTACTAGCAGCGCTGCCTATCAGGCAATACGCAGTTTACAGCAGGTAGCTATTGAAAATCGTGATTTTTGTCCTGAAGTGTATGAAGTTATCATGAATGATTTCTATGTTGATGACATGGTCACCGGTACTGATAATATCGAACAGGCCATGTCATTAAAAACCAAAATTTTTGATCTTTTAAGTAAATATGGTTTCAAATTGCGAAAATGGGCATCGAACCATAAGAGTCTAGTTGATGACAGCACTAATAATAATGATTATCACATCACGGACAAAACCGATACGCGAAAAACTCTTGGTTTAATATGGCAAGCAAATAATGATTTTTTAAACTTTGTTGTAAACGATTTTGAATTTGATAATAAAAAAGCGACAAAAAGACTTATCTTTTCAGCCATATCAAAAATTTATGATCCTCTCGGTCTCTTAGCACCTGTTACAATAAGGGCTAAAATAATGATGCAAAGACTGTGGGAAATTAAACTAGGCTGGGACGATAAGTTACCCAATCACATGCTTAGCTCCTGGAATCAATTTACCAGTAATTTATCCTGCATAAATAACATAAAAATTCCTCGTCACGTGCTGTTAACAAACTGCTCCCGAATTGAAATACACGGCTTCTCCGATGCTTCGGAGCAAGCATATGCAGCTTGTATTTATTTAAAATCGGTAGATTCAAAGGGAGCAACGAGCGTCAATTTACTATGCTCCAAAACGCGTGTCGCGCCTTTGAAAACAATATCGGTCCCGCGCCTTGAATTGTGTGGTGCCCTTCTTCTGGCACAGCTCTATAACACCGTAAAAAATTCTGTAAAATTTCATATAAACCAAGTGATTTTGTGGTCTGACAGCCAAATAGTACTATCTTGGCTCGCGTCTACGCCCGGAACTTGGAAAATATTCGTGGCGAATCGCGTTTCCGAGATCCAGACATTAACACAAAATGCAGAATGGCGTTATGTTCCAACAGAAAATAACTGTGCCGACGTTGCAACAAAAGGTATTGATCCTGCTAATTTGGAAAATTTTGAGCTTTGGTGGAATGGCCCTCAGTGGCTTGCCAAAGACCAGAGCTGCTGGCCCAAAATAAACAATTGTTTTATAGAAAACGCAAACATTGAAAGACGTGCAAACCAAGTTTCTCTTTCCAGTACAATTTCTGATTTTGATATTTTTGCGCTATGCTCATCTTGGTATAAATTACGTCGTATTGTGGCTCTTTGTTTAAGGTTTACTAATCTTACTCGTAAAAAGGTAGCAAAACATGTACGAAAACTTTCTTCAGAAGAATTTGATAATGCTGCGAAAGTATTGCTAAAACTTGCTCAAAAACAAACCTTTCCTTCTGAAATATCAACTTTGCAGCAGCGTAAACCATTGAATAGGGACTCTCGCCTCAAAAACCTAAATCCTTTTTTAGATGATCAAGGTTTGTTGAGGGTGGGAGGGCGTTTGTCTAACTCTTCTTTGAACTTTGACTCTAAACACCCAGTGATATTGGCGCCTAAACATCCCTTAACTAAACTGATCATTCGTGATGAGCACCACAAGCAATTACATAGTGGGCCACAAACCTTATTGTGTTCATTACGCGAAAAATTTTGGATACTCAATGGCAAAGCAACTGTTTGCAGTATTTTGCGAAATTGCATAACATGTTTTAGAATTAATCCAAGGACACTTGTCAGAAAAATGTCTGACCTTCCTATGGACAGAGTAACTCAAAATCGAGCATTTCTCATTTCAGGTTGTGACTTTGCTGGACCTTTTAATATGAAGGACGGCAAACTACGAAATAGAGCTGTCATAAAAGCCTATCTCTGTGTTTTCATATGTTTTACCACAAAGGCTGTGCATTTGGAGGTTGTCAGCGACCTGAGTACAAAGTCATTTTTAAACGCATTGAAGCGCTTTTTCTCTCGTCGTGGTATTTGTAAACGAATGTACAGTGACAATGGAAAAAACTTTGTCGGTACTAGCAACGAATTAGAGCGATTGTATTTGTCTCTGGATACAGTTCTCGAGGATCGTGATACAATCGATTTTTTCCTTAAAAATTCTATCGAATGGAAGCATATTCCACCATATTCCCCTCATCGTGGCGGACTTTGGGAAGCCGCAGTTAAGCGGGTCAAATTTCATCTCAAACGAATTGTTGGTAAGCTGACTTTAACTTACGAAGATCTTGCAACGATCTTTGCTCAGATAGAAGCAATCATGAATTCTCGGCCTCTCCTTCCTTTGTCCTCTGACCCGTCTGATTTTTCTGCACTGACCCCCGGTCATTTTTTGGTCGGTCATTCGCTCACCACCATTCCTCAAACAGACTTTTCTTTAACGCCTGCAAATCGACTGAAGCAGTATGAATTACTTCAGCAAGCAGTTTCTATGTTCTGGAACAAATGGAGCAAAGAGTATTTGCAAACTTTACAGAAAAGAACCAAATGGCAAACCAGCTCATCCGATGAAGTCAAGGAAGGAAGTCTTGCAGTAATTATTGATGATAACTTACCACCACTCTATTGGCGCATGGGTAGAATCATCCAACTACACGAAGGCAGCGATGGGACAGTCAGAACTGCCACTCTAAGAACCCAATCTGGAGAAATTACTCGTGCCGTGCAAAAACTTTGTATATTACCAATGACTATTGTGAATTATAAAGAGTGCCTCAGTTAAAAGACTTTACTCTTTCAAGGCCGGCGGCATGTCGCGTTCTTGTGAATCGCCCTTTATCTACGCCGCTAGCTCCTCTGGTGAACGTTTTGTGCGCGAACCGGTCCTTGCCGAACCTTGGTGACGCGCCCGAGTCCCCGGAACGCCGGAACCCCGCCTGCAGTCGACAATCAACCAGCGAAAGGCATGTATCGTCGCTCCACTCAATTTTCTGAATTTCTGATTGTCGGCAAATAACCAGTTTCAGTTTTTTATATGTATATCTACTTATTGTTCTTTAATGCTAATGTTAAATGCCTATGTAATACAGTCTAAACTAAAATCACACCTCAATGGTTTTATTCGTGTGTATGGAACCACTGCAATTGAATACAAAACGCAGCGTTGTTCTTGGTAGAACGACACGTTTGAACAATTACTAACAACTGAAAATATATTTTCACTTTTTTTCCGACCAAAAAACATAAGTTTAGACTTCGATGAATTAAGTTTTAAAGAATGTTCCTTTGAAATGTCTGTCATTATTTGAAGATCCCTGTTTAAGCTTTCTATTGTGAGGTTATGATTATTAATATTAAAATGACAATAAAGCTGAGTGTCGTCCGCGAACGCTTGAACCTTACAACACTGAGGAGATCTCAAAACGTCAGCAGTATATACGATAAATAGAAGTGGACCCAATATTGAGCCCTGGGGCACTCCTGAAAACACTCTACACTCTTCTGAATACTCTTCACCCACTTTAACTCGCTGTGTTCTGTTTTGCATGTATGATGTCATAAGTGTCAGAGAGTCAGCGTTGAAGCCATAATATTTTAGCTTGGCGATTAGAAGCTCGTGATTGATTGTATCGAAGGCCTTGGAGTAGTCCAAAAGTATGAGAGCGCTCTCTAAACCTTCGTCGTAAGCTTCAATAATATCATGTGTAACAACTTCTCTTATCATTTCTAGAAAATCCTCATCATCCGTTAACTCTTCAAAATAATCCACGTTTTCCATTGTAAACAATAAAAAGTTGTGAAATTATAGGTTATATAACAGTCAATTGTAAGTTATGTCACATCAGAATTTGAAGTTTATTCAATAAACTTTAGTTAAACCACCATTTTTGGTGGTTCAGTGAATTGCATAGTTAACTCATGAGTTAACCAAAATAATTCTTGACTAAGTTTCGTACAACACTCTAATAGCTGTGATCGTGGGTTAACCATAGACATTAGGTTAACTATGCTTCATACATTTGGCCCTTAGTATCATAACTTTTCCGTTGAATAACAAATCGGTCCTTCTATAGTATAAAATAAAATATGAATTTAATTCTGACATCTATTTTAATGATAAATATGTTACAAGTATTATCTTTGGTTCAACAGTATCCCGTAAAGTAGTCGTAAAAGTTTTTATATGGTACTTTTTCTTCATCTAACTTTATTACATCAAAATTTAAGGATATTTTGTAGTCGGTAAATATCTTCACGGGTTGTTTTTTGAAAATAAAGCCGGTTTCTATGGCTATGAAATATCTGTATTCATCATCATCTACAAATTAAATATGAACATCATTCCAAAATAAGGTAAGTGGGTTACAATATCTTTAAATAAAAAAAAGCAGAGCAATTGGAATGCACATGGTCCTTCAAAAAACTTCTTGAAGAAGTCGAATTCAGCATAAAATTGATTTTCAAAATCATCAGTTAAGTTAATTTAAATTCAAATATCAATTTATTGAAAAAGTTTTGGTAAATGTTTATTTCCAATATTCTCATTTTATTTCTACGAGTTCGTCTAATGTTATTTATATACTGAAATGACGTTCACTGGAACTTAAAACATCTAATGTGCCTGGTAAAAGCCTCAGGGACTACTATTTATTTCAGATCTATTCCCTAGAGGAATTCCAGGATAACTGCATGCTTCAGCTCAGGTGAGGTTCGATCTTCTATCCAGTAGGCTCCTTGGTGTTGTGCTTCAGGATTACGATAGCCTGACCAGACTGGACTTTATTACGTTTGGCGACGTCTTCAGTTCTTCGATGCTATCCTATTCTAGTCCAAACGTCCTTTTCTGGCTTGGGATTGAAACATTATGTTGTTCTAATATTGAGAAAAAAAAAATTATAAATATAAGATAAAAATTACCCAAATCTTCAAACTTTCTAGCTGCTTCTTCCCCAGGATTCCACACCTTGAGATCTGGTAAATTATGTTTGGTAATCTTCAATAATTTGTTACTGGTAGTATATACATCAATTATATCGGGAGGATTATGATATGCTTTATAAACGTATCCATCAAATCGGTGTTCTGCATATTTTTCTCTGTGTACATCACAGTCATTAGCAAATCTGAGATCGGTATATGAACAGTCTTGTAGCCCAATGATTTTAATATCCCTTATTTCATTTATTCTCATATAAGCTTGAAGTAGTGCATGAAAATCTAAATTGAAATATTTGCTTGGATTCTTTATTGTAATACTCAATGTTAATTGGTTTGAATGGAGTGTTATTCTGGAAAAAGTCAAGATTCTGTTTATAGAGCTGGATAGGCACCGGGTAGGCAACTTCATTTCGTTGTGAAATATTTTGTATCCCTTCATTCTGTTGCATCACAAAAAGTATCCAGCAAACAGAGAGGTTCCAGCATTTTGTTAAAGCAGAACAGAGCAAGTGTCAAGTGTATTTGAGTGAAAAAGCAAATTCATGTTAATATTCACAGTTGTATATAAATTAAAATTAATAACTAAAATAAGACAAACGCCTTTGTTGCGAGAAAATGTACCAAGTAGTGATCGCCGGTTCTATTCTAATCTATACGAATGCAAATTTGCGTGGAACTGCTTGACAAAATGCAGCATCTGCTGTACTTTTAGTTTCAGGAAACACATTGATGCAAAAACGAAGTATGTGGAAGAAGAAGTTTGGAGTAAGTCTAAACTCAGACGGACCACAGCGACGCGTCACGACAACTTCATAATTGTGGTCGTTAGTGGGCGGAGGTCGTGGTTATATTGAAAATGCGATAGAATTAGAGCACTACTCAGACGAACGACTTTTTGTAGTGGATCTCAGCGACGGTCGCTACCTATGGACGGTATCACCCACCGTTGTTGGTGGTTCAATGCAAAACACATAGACGACAGATCACCTTCGCAATGGGATGACAGACCGCCTTCGCAATGCGACAACTGGCCACTCCTCGTTTCTCCATACTGAAACTAATGAACACTACCGAACACCATTGTGGTTTTGTGGTTAATTGTATAAGTCATCTCCAACGACAGATGACGACAACAAAAACTAGTCGCGTCGCTGTGGTCCGTCTGAGTTTAGCTTAAGTTATTCCAAAAATTAGAAAGGGTGGAAATAATTGTCTGAAAATTACTCTCCTACCTGTGGATGAGTTCAAATTCAAAATTCCACATGGATTTAGTATAATATTCCGAAGCTTTGGCCACATCCACAAAAACATCACCATTAGGTAAAAATTCTGGTCCCCTAATTACTGACCACATTACATCTCTAGCAAACCCATTGTGTTTTCCAAAACTCCATGAAGAATGTTGAGGCCAAGATAATCGAATCCCCCCCCGAATGTTCCTATATTGGGATAGCGGAGAAACTCTACTAAGGAAAATTTGTTCTTCGTTGTTGATTCTCCAAGACAATATGGTACAGCCTTGGAGGAAAATGGTGCATGTAGTATAATCTCCTCTATCTAAGAACACGATATGTCCTTCAGTTGATTCTCTAGCGTTCATTTTCTGTTAATAACTGAAGGTCTTATAATAACCAGTCACGACTAAAAATTGTGTTCAAGGAAAAAACTATTTTTCGTTAACGAAAACGAACGAAAATATTTTGACCTTTCGAGTCAATGTATTTTTGACGTCTTGAATATTTGCCACATCAAACAGGCAATCCAGTTACCTGTCAAATAAAATTCAATATGGCGACACAGAGCAAACAAATGTGATTTTACATTGTAGACCGTGGATTTTGGTATACATAAGGGTTTATTTTGAAGAAAGGTGCATTTATTTTTGCTTTGATGTCTCTATACTAATAATATACAATGAAAAGTTCAGTTTTATAAAACTTTTAAGCTGGGTATATCAATTTGGGACCAACTTTTGGTTGTGTCTATATAGGAACATTATTTTTTTGTTAGTGGTTTTTAGACTATCAAGAATTATTATTTAATATTTACGGGTGAGTACACACCAACTAAAACATATACAATATTATAATGAAAGTGAGACTTTTATAAAATTGCTGGCATTAAAATTTCACTAACTTGAAATGGAAGATTTCACCTGCAGTATTTAACTTTTATGTTCACGGATTTCAGGAGTGAAACACCTACTTCAAAATGCCAACAACTTTTATTGTAGTCGGTTGTGAGAGCCGTTCAAACCGAGACCAAGTGAGCTTTTTTAAGGTCCCAGCTGTTTTAAAGAACACATTTTTGGTGCACAAGAATGAATTGAGTAAGAAGCGTAGAGAAATGTGGTTAGCAGCAATCAATGGAGATGATTTAGCAGAATTGAAAATCAAATATCAGGCTGTATGTAGCAGGCATTTTGTTCAGCTTTGTTCAATAACAATATTTATAAAAATTGAGAAGAGTGATATATTCTAAATAAAAAAAACTGATCAAATTAACAATATACTAAACACTAATAAAATATACTAAATTGAAGCAAAATATACTGATAAACTCGACTAAGGGCCGGTTTTACAAGAGATATTTATACAAGGTATAGTTATTCTGGGTATAAAGTTATACCAGAATTTATACCTGGAATAAAACTAGTTGGTCTTACGATGCTTTTTTACATCGGTATAGAAATTCTCACTCCAAAAATTGCTATATCGATGTAAAAAAGCATTGTAACACCAACTAGTTTTATTCTAGGTATAAATTCTGGTATAACTTTATTCCCAGAATAACTATACCTAGTAGAAATCTCTCTTGTAAAACCGGCCCTAAATAGTATATTTATTAAGTATCAAGAACGGTAAGGGTTGTTTACCGGTCGACAGCTATGTTTGGAGGCTGAGCGTAGCGAAGCCTCCAATTTTGCTGGAGACCGGTATTACCCTTAACGTTCGAAATGCTCATACTTATTTCTTCGAAATGAACGAAATGTCGAAAGTGACATTTATACTTCTCGATCAGTTTAAAATATAATTTGCATTTTAGTGAAATTGTTTTCATGCTATTTATTACTTTTCATATTGTTCTGTTCGATTCTGTTCATTAAAAAATATCAATCTCCTTATTTTTTTGTTTCTTTAGTGTAATGAATGAAGTGATATATTATTTAAGACCACTTAAATGTATGTAGGGCTAAGACGTAGTTTACTCACCGACGTGTTAGACTTAGAAACCAGTAAACACAACCTACCATCCTGACAACCGATGCTGTAAATAAACAAAAAATATCAACCGCGCAAAAACATATATAAAAAAAATATTCAGAACGTTAAGCACAAAAACACAAAAAATGTATACGGTAACATCGCAATCACACTAAAAACATTAAGAACTCAACAAAACAGCGATTTATTAGATTGTAAAAGATTTTCAGAAGACTAAAACACTCTCTAGCCAGGCTGCTCTATGATGTCACTGTCACTGCCACTGTCACTGTCAATACAATTATGTTTGTAGTATCGGTTGTTATGGGCAACGAGCGTTTTGCAATCTTTTACGCTCGGCGAGCTGGAACGTGAACATTGCGTTCAGCCTTTCAGCTTTTATATTTATTTTGTTGACGTTTCGTTGTGCAATAAGTAATTCGTGAAGTAGTTTTGTGTCCCATCGTATTTTTTTGTGTTTTTTGAGAACAAAATTTCAAATTTCATGCACAAACATTTTCTGAATTTCTTGCTTTATGCAAAATTTGGATTTGGATATGGTTGTAGCATTCCCTTATCGTTAGTATATTGAGAAATTATCTTTGTTTGCTTGGTAGCACTTTTATTCTCAATATATAATTTATCTTGGTCCCTTTATCTTTTAACACGAGTACAAATAACACATTGTTTTTTTTTGCACAACAAAATAACGGAAAATTATCTTCACCTTAGTACTGAATGATACGTTGAAAAACATTATTTTATCGTGGCATATTATTTCTCTACATCAGTTGATGACTGAACTAATTTTTTTCTCCGTAAGTTGTTTATCTTAAAATTTCATTTGCGTATCTTCAATTCAGTTTTTCGGCAATAGAACCATATTCAATTTCATCTAGTATATCTCGTTGAGATGTTTAACATCTTAGGTAGTTGCTTTGTATCATATCGATAGCACTGTCAAAATATTTGCTGTGTTTGTGTGATGATTTTTTTTCAATGTTTTGCTTGCGTGATGACCAATGGCTACTGTGGACTGGTTAGGACTGGTAGAACTTAAAAAAAATATCATCTAACTTCCGGTGAAAGTTCTTGACAGTCACTTTTTCAATTTTGTCTCCTTTCTTCTGTCTTATTTAATCATTTTTGTCGAAATGTTGTCTTCCTTTAATCCTTGGGTTATATTTTATCACTATTTTCGGCTTTGCTTTTCACTTTTCACTTTCACTTTTGGTTTAGGCACGTTTATCTTGTGAAGTATGATGAAAAATTTCATATAGAGGATTCAGGGTTGACCAAATAATTTTTTCAATCAGTAAAAGCTCAATTTATCTTCAAATGAAATAATATCTAGAAATTTACATTGTATGGCACATTGTATTATATCTTTTGCGAGTTGAATAGCTTTAATAATGTGTCTTGAAAATATGGAACTTTGTTTATTCAAATATCTATATAGTATAACTCATCTATTGATACTGTGGGAACTGTATCGTGAATTGCAATGAATTTTTCCCAGAATTTTCCCTTATAGTGATTAATTATGTATTAGATTTTACCGTGTTGTTTTCACCTTTTTATTTTTTTTCTGATTATATCTTTAAATCGTATATTTTATATAATTGAAAATATATCTCTATGTTGCTATGAGCGCAATAATTATATTAATAAACTAGATTTATCCCTGCAATAACTCACTTGCGACATTTAAGAGTATTATGGATGTTATACTTAAATTGGGTCATCAAATTTGGGGTATATAATTTTGGAATGTTAATTAGTGGAAACTAAGAATTTGGATGTTCCATAATATTATGAATCCATATCTTACCTTCCCTTATCTTTTTTCAGTTGAATTGTGTCGAGTACACAAACTGAAATATCTCACCTTACCTTGTCTTATCTTTTTTCAGTTGAATTGTGCAGAGTTACACAAACTGAAATACCTTATCTTTACAGTTGAATTGTGTCAGATGACACACACTGGAGTATCTTACCTTGCCAATGTTTTTGTGTGCTACAGGAAATGGAACATGAAAATTCATCTTCACCTCAATTTTATCTTGTGTCGCAGAAGGCATGTTTCATAGTGAACATCTATCTGGTGTCTTTGTGGACATTTATCTAGTTTCCCATCAAATGATTATGGTATCTTATCTTAGCTTGCGATATACAGTTATCGTAAATTTCATTATGATCACTTATAGCACAACAAAATATAAATATATGAGTATCTATCTCTATAGTTGTCTTGTCTTCACAGATTATCTTAAAAAATTTTTTTTGTTAATAGAATCTGCTCTATGACTCACCTACGATTAGTTTTCTGTAAATTTGTGTCAGTTCAGTTACTAGCTAAGTAGACTGTTCCACTGAATTAGTGCATAAATTAACAAAAATTTGATGATATCTTTTCTAAAGTGCAACGAGGATTCTTATATACAATAAATTTCAAGTGTTTATCTGAAATGTAACATATAATTATAATAACTATTTTAAAATTATCTTAATATATCTCATACCTTGGTGGGTGGAGTTTTTTAATTTTTTTTTTGTTTTGTCTAAATCATGTCTTTATTGTAGAGTTATGTAATCTTGGAGAAAAATTATACAGACAATGAGGAACTTTTGTATATTGTCTTCATAGATTATCGGTGTATCGTTAGGGTTTATCCCATGAGAAAGGTTCCGGCGGGTCTTCTCTCATCGTCTGTCGAAAAAGTAGCAAGTTTGGAACTGTGCAGTAGTTCGTTTAATGATTTAAGCACCAGTTTGAATGAACAAAAGATGCCGTTTTATCATAAGAATCTGGATTACTGCACAGTTTCCTGGAACACAGTTCTTGGGATACAATTTCTTGGAGTACCTAACATGTTCCTGGGATACAAAATACTGCATCCAACAAACAGTTTATGAAAAACATAATACAGTTTCCTGGAATAATAGTTTCCTGGGATACAAGTCCCTTTGGAGTAACAAGTTTCCTGAATACAGTTTCCTGCATACAGTTCCATGGAGTAAACAGTCCATAAGAATACATCAGTAGTACTTACATTAATAATTTAAGTACAACTTTATCTCCACAAATAAAATTTCTAGTGTGCTAAGTATTTTTTTCATTGTTATTAACCCATCTTTTTTGTAATATCAACACCGTAATTATATACATTTTTTACTCTGTTGATTTTATTAATTATACAGAAACTTCAAGTTCTTTTTTTAAACAGATTAAAAGTTACCTGACCTTTAGATTTAATTTTCTTTCTAATTTTGTTTTAGGAAAGAAAATTAGTGGCGCCCTAACAAAGCTTTTTCTGTTTTTCTAGTTATGCCAAAATTTGTTTTTCTTAAGAGTAATAAGGTAACAAAGCCCTGCTAACTGGCTTGGTTTACCTCCAAATTCAATTGGTTAGTTCGGCAAGAGCCTGCAATAATTACCATCATTTTTTTCAACGACATTCAATCTCATTATTTGTTTCATTGGCGCTCAACGTCAATCAACCAAAATAGTGTTTCAGAGCGTTAAGTAACTCTCCTCAAGAAACGTCAACTTTTCGTTGTAAATGGCAAGCGAAAAAGCCTACTTCTCAATGTGATTGTGGAAAAAGTAAATTAAAGTACATATTTGCATGTTGAAACATACCTAGTTGTGATTAAAGGCCTCGTAGCTTTGTTATATTTTGAAACAGTACTTACTTTGGAAACATGCTTATTATGATATTGTTATATTTTCCATGAAAATGATAAAAATCCTTCTAGGTATCCATTTTAAACTCACGAATTATTTCAAACTGGGAGAACATTTCCTAAAGCTTGGAGCTAAATTCCCTTTCCCAATGTTTTTAAGCGTTTTGGATAACTTTAAAACTTATTCTACATTATTCAGAAGTCCCGTTTCAAAACCTTCCTAAGGAAATTATGTAAAAATACTTTCAATTGTCAGAATAAATTAGAAAAAGCTTGTTGTTAACGGTGCTTAACGTTGTGAGAAGCTTCATCTTTTTGCACTTTCACAGGTCCATTACGAAGTTTGCAAGATAATTTGTAAAGAATAATATTTGACTTCAAAGAAAGTTTCTAAGTAATTGCCATTTTCAACTTAAATATATCTTATTTCAGGACCGGTGCTTTTGGGAATGTGAATCATGAGTTTTGATATTTTCTATTAGATAATATGACTGAGTTATATCTATTCAACAAAAAACAACAAAAAGTGTGAAAATTGCATAGAGAAATACCAGAAATTAATCAGTGATTGACAAAATATTAGTAACCCATATTTTTTTCGCTCAGAAATCAACTCAAATTATCAATTCCACAGGAAAAACCCCACCACTATGCCTAAAAGTAATAGTCAAGAAAACATATTTGTATTCTGTGTAAATATTAATTTATTAAAATCGCAGAGCGATTTCGGCTGTTGAGCCATCTTCAGTGCTTACCTGCAAGTAAGTAATAAAGTTGGAAAATGTAAAAGAAGTAGATAAAGAATTACTTACTCGTCAGGTAATTTATACAAGAAACTTTGACAACACATTGACGTCACAAAGTAAAAGATCTAGGATAACATTAAAATTAAAATGATCCCCTGTTTATACACCCTAATGATATTCTCGAAAATCCACTTTTCAAAACTGAAGATACCTACTCATAACTCGACTAATTGAATAGATAGAACGTTCTAGTCCTCACCAATCGATTCAGGGGAAAATTTTACATATCCTAGTGGACTTAGAGTTTATAATTCCGAGCAAAGGAAGTTAGCGTAACCAGTTTAATATTTCCATACCTGCGCCTTGCTTCGAAATTTTCGACAAAAAAGTTTTTTATATAAAAAATGCTTAAAATTCGTCTAAACAGTCTAAAGGGTTTTTTGGGACGAGCAATTGACTGTCACAATTTGTTTTTGTATAAAATCATTTTTTCACCTTTAAGTAGTCTCCTGAAATCTTCGAAAATCCACTTTTCGAAACAAAGCTCATTCATAACTAATGCTATTTTTTTGTGTAATACTCTGTAGTGTTTCCAAGATGAACTAAAAATGTATCAAAATTGGAACTAACAATTACCTTCTGAATTATCCATGGCGTACTGTTCATCCCAAACCATTTGGACTGCACCATATTTCCATTAATCATCACTGAAAACCGAATTCGACCATTTCCATTCACCGACCGGTGATTGCCAATATTACCAAATATAAACTATTATCAACTATATAAAAGTTGATGATGGAATATTGAAAACTGCATGTCACACAAGTTTGTATTTCTCACCCATCTTTGGCGAATTGCATTTTAAAAGTCGAAGCGAGCATTAAAATCTGCAAAAAACAAATGAAAGTGATATAGTTCAATATTATTTGATAAAATATATTTAGAATGAAATCTTATAAGTACCTGTGATTATAATATAATTATTGTTTTTTTACGATAAAAAGTCCTAACATCTGTATCTGTATCTGTAGAGTAGGGAGGGTGAGTGTGTAGGCT
>CAJUYI010001796.1:25913-44113 GCA_910591695.1 Galerucella pusilla
CCCCATAGTATGGAGGTGTTTACTTAGTTGACAGTGACCAGTCAGAAGTCCTAACATATTTTTTCTACTACGTCACTGAAACCGCATCTAAAACACGGTTTTGACATTCGCAAAATGTCACTTTAATCACCAGTGTTTAAATTCCAAAATGTCACATCCAGTTTAGCTTTTGTTTCTTCAACGTCATATGGAGTGTATCATCGGTAATTTATGTTTAATATTCCGTGATACTTTTGTAGTTCTGTGTCATTACATTTTTCAATTACACCTCAGTTATTGTCTGTCATCTTGGGAATATAATTATTATTATTTATTCATTTACGGGTAACACCCAATATTTTATAAAAACAAGGACAAAATAGGTTGAAAGTGTAAAATAAAATTCGAGGTTAATATAAATGGAAACAATTATGACAAGGACCTCAGTGAACAGTAACAACAAAAATAATCATAATACAATATTAAAATACCATTTTAAAATAATGCAATCCCAATCCTATACCAAGATTTCATATCTAGTAGGAATTGCCTAAGAGAGTACCCAGATATGTTGAAAAAATCCAGATCCAAATTGTTTGCACTGGATAAAATTCTGCGTATTGCAGCAAACCTACCATAATTACATCTATGTAATGAAGCTGCAAAAGTATGATTATTTTTTGTGGACCTATAAGGGACATGGAAACCAATGCGGGATAGTAATTGCGTGCAGTCTATATTATAACAGAGTAAGTTATGGAGAAATTTTATATCAGCTTGAGGTCTACGAATTGAAAGTTTGTCTAAACTGAGACAGTCTCAGACAGTCTTCGATATGTATTAGTTGATACAGGCATTCCAATTTTAAACGACATGTACTTGATGAATTTATTCTGAACTTTCTCCAAGTTGTTTACATATGCATTATTGGAATGTGATAGTTATTCACATTACAAGCTACGGAAGCTTACTTTTAGGTGCGAGGTGTGTTTAGATAGCCGAGTCTATTTGAATACCTCCGAGCACCTAAAAGGGCTTTTGCAGCGTGTAATGTATTAAACTTCACATTCTTTCCCCGATTTTATTATTAAAACATAAAATTTAAAGATGCAAAACATTATCTGTAGACTGCAATGAAATGGGTAGAAGGCGTGGGTAAACATTACTTTGGTAACATTCGTGTCAACAAAAGCTCAAAATTATAAACATGTGGCGCAAATCGACAGGCAAGAAATCATGCCCACAAAATCGTTACCTATTCAGGAAAGCCAAAATTTAGAATTAGAATTTGATGATAATGCATGTTTAACTTTCGCTTGATGCCTATAATGAAAAAATATATTTTCGTAGGGGGGAGAATGAAATTGTAATTTTACATTTAATTTCCAATCTAAATAAATATTTGACAAGTAATTTGCCATTTTATTTGTTCGTTGTCCAGGGCACGAAAGTTTTGCATACTTAGCAATCGATATTATTTGTCCGTAGTCCAGGGCACGAAAGTTTTTTATACTCAGCTACCGATAACCTAGCATTTTACTTCCGCTTTCGCTTGCCTGTTTGAAATTAGAAAATATATTTTCGTAGGGGGGGGGGGATGAAAAATAATTTGTTGCCTGAATGATGACCTATTCATTTTGCCCATTAGGAAATTTATTAATAGTTAATGCTTAGCTGAACGTGAATATTTGTTACTTGAATGTAATCCTAGTTAACAATCGCAGTCCTTCAAAGGATTAATTCATATAGGAAAATTTCCTCCCTACGTAGACATGTGATAAAATTTTTAAAAAGAATTTTATTTTTGTAGGTGGTTGATTCATCTGGACAAATTTCCCCCCATAATAGGCTAATGGTGACATTTTTGGAAAAGGGTTCGTTTTTCTGTGAAAATTTCCATTCACCTTGGAAGTACCATGCAATTTTCAAGAAAGAAACCTTCATTTACAGAAATTTCAATATACCATGAACGTAGATGTGAGAGTCTGCTTCCTCTTTTCCAAGCACAATAGCCAAACAGGTTCTTCCCTATATATGCCGGTTGTATGCATGCGCTTTCTTAGGAAACAGTGACCGGTGAGTAATCCAGTCGCACTTTCCTCATCCAACCCCTGTTGAAACTTAATATTTCTTCAGTCAGTGTCTCCGAGGGTTTTTTGTTTGTGTTGGCACGTGTCTACAGTACTATGTTCAGTTCAAATCCACCGAGATGTATAACCAAATGAACAAAATTTGATATTCCATGTCTATCTTTCCATTAAATACGACCACTTTAAGATCATTCCCGATCCACTCCAATGTCCCATTTTCAAGATGTTCCCGTCAATATTTTATCAAGTTCATTCAAAAGCAAGCAAAATATTCCATTTATACCAGCGGTTTTTTCATGATGCTGCTTACGTGCAGGCCGCGGAAACTATCCCATATATGCCTACTCTTATTTATTGTAATATAGGTGGATTAACAGCGAGGACTCGCTTCATTCAGCTCAATAGATTTTACGCTTTAAGCTGCATTAGGAAATATGTAGCTGTATATAGAAGGCTGTGCTAAATCATGGTTAAATTACCTGTAAAGACTCACAGGGACGGGCTCAATATTATGTATGTATACTGGGGTGACAGTCACTGAGGCCAAAAAAGATCTATGTGCTGAAACTGATAATATACAAAATGTGAGAATCCATCTCGACTTACAACCATCAGTCTTCAAATCCCTTAAAGTGGGTTCACATTATTAGATTTTTCTTACGGTTCATTGAGATTAGCCAAATTTAACGTACAGTGCCTTGAGTGTAAGAGTTATACTTGGGTACAAAGTAAGCGTTCATAAAACATTTTATATATACCTCACACTCTACACCACAACGCTGACAAACGCAGCACTAAAGTCGCCGAGAATACACTCCTAAATCCCCGCTAGCAATCGGAGAAACTATTACCCTGATTGCGCAATAAGCGGAATGTGCGACCAACTGTCTTCACCACCCTTGTGTATATACAATTTCCCCCATTTAAGACAAAAAGTCACCAAATGATCTTCAATGGGAAAACGGTACGGTGCATATGAACTTCTTTATTGCTGTTGAAACAAACATAGAGCAAGAAAATTCAATTATTATTATAGTTCATAATCACCGCAATATTCAGTGCAACAAATCAAGGGAACCGACGGAATAACGAAAATTCTACTTTAAACACATGCGCAATTGAAGAAAAAACAAATCACAGCGGTAGTGGGTTCACAACACAACACCCAATCCATAGATTATAAATACACTCCTTATATCATCAGTCATTTTTGGTTGAGACCTAATTTTAAACTAATCAATCATTTCAACTGCATTTTTCCCTGATACTGATAAAATAACTCCAGAAGTTATAGTTGTTCGCAAGGACCAAGGAGAATATGCTTAATTGCGTATTGTCGGAGACCGGCTGGAAAGTATTATGTATAAATAAGTTTTTCTACGCCTATACCTACTATAAGTTGTTAATAATTAAATGCCAATTTTCAGTTTCATGATGATACTCATTATAACACTGGTTTTCATTATGGAACTGAAAAATTGACTAATAAAAATATAGATATTCAAATACCCAAGTAGGCAGACCCAATATTTTCTGTAGAATGTTAGACAGTTTCTAAGAGATTCGTATGTTCTATGACACTTTAAATCTTTTGCGTTAGTTTCCAAGAGAAATGTCGAGCATCTGACTGGAAATACCTAATGGTCAAGACAAATACATATTTGAACTTATTATTTTTTGTTTACAATAATTTACTACTAATATTTTACAACAGTAACATACTCATACGCTTTATTCTATACCTCAACCATGTGGTACAGAGGTGAAGTGGGTAAAGGCGCCACATATAGTATATTAAGTATCATGAACGGTAAGGGTTGTTTACCGGTCGACAGCAATGTTTGGAGGCTGAGCGTAGCGAAGCCTCCAATTTTGATGGAGACCGGTATCACCCTTAACGTTCGAAATGCTTATACCATTTTTTGCGCGATCGTATTGAAATAAACTTCGAATAAAATAATTCAAATTTCTTCGGAATGAACTAAATGTCAAAAAAGACATTTATACTTCTCGATCAGTTTAAAATATAATTCAAATTTCTTCGAAATGAGCGAAATGTCAAAAGTGACGTTTATACTTCTCGATCAGTTTAAAATATAATTTGCATTCTGGTGAAATTGTTTTCATGCTATTTATTACTTTTTATATTGTTCTGTTCGTTTCTGTTCATTAAAAAAATATAGATCTTATTTTTTTTTGTTCCTTTCGTGTAATGAATGAAGTAATATATTATTTAGGACCAATTAAATGTATGTAGGGCTAAGACGTCGGTAAGTAATTTACTTACCGACGTCTGAACGATAAGTGAATCACTTACCGACGTGTTAGACTTAGAAACCAGTAAACACAACCTACCATCCTGACAACCGATGCTGTAAATAAACAAAAAAGATCGATCGCACAAAAAGGTTTTTTTCGATCTGTACATTCCGGGTTCGAGAGACGGGTAGTAAATTTTTTTAATATTTTTTCTTAAATCAAATTTCTTCGTAGGAAAAATAGTGTATGCAACTCTCATGTAATGGTTATCAATACATAATCGTTGCATAATATGCTATTAATATTGTAGTTTGTGAAATTATCAAAGGTGCATCAAATTAAATTGACATTTAAAACATATTTTCCGATAGTTAGGTTACAAGTTACAGAAAGTTATGTTATTAAAAAAAAATAGTGACTAGTGATATTTATTTTGGGAAAAATTTGTAGCAAAAAATCACCAATGAATCCACCCCTGCGTAATAAGCACATTTGTGGTCCCATACATCGACCACTATGAACAGTAACAGTAACCCCTACTACCCTGCACCACCACTAAATATTCCGTAGACCGGAAGGAAGGCTGGCAGGCTCCTGCTTACAACCCTCAATGGATACCACAGGTGATGCTAAAACTAATTTCCGTTTCGAGAGCTTAGGCCAAAATTTATTTTTATTGGAATACGAAACTATAAATTCTGCCTATATCGCATGTATCTTCAAAATTTGAGAAACACAAACGTATTCTGCGGAGAGTCATTAAAACCAGTGGTGTAGGTGTCAAGCTGAAAAAAGACTGAGAAGCAATGGTATACAATGGGCCTTTTCAGTGATTTTTTTATTGCTTTAATTCAAAGTATTTGATAAAAAAATCTACCGTATATTTCTATTCGTTTTCCGGAGCAGGATATCAACCAAAAAAAATTATCAAAAGTGCCATACTATTCTCATTGAACTCTAAGAAGTAGCATGTAGTCCTCGGGCCATATGCACTGCTAGACAATGAACTACACTACTGAGTTAAGCGCGTCTAGAATATCTTCACAATATAATCAACCATTCTGGTTTGTAATTAGGAGGGACAATCTGCTTGATTCTATAAGGAAGTAGTTACAACTTAACCACTCAGCTGAGTAGTAAAAAGCAAGGTCAGCGATTGAGGTAACCACGTTATCGGATTTCGGATTCTATAACACCATAGTGTTTAAGTTTCTAACCATTCTATCCTCCAAAATGTGGTTAGTCTCAACCACCAGGTTTCTCTGATGGTTGTGCTTTAATAACTCTTATTTTTCATTGTTAGAGTGATTATAGTGAGTGAAAAGCAGTGAAAAGTATATGATGAGTACTACGAAGATGATGATGATGACAACGACCTAGGAAACAATGACTCCCCTATCGTCGTTAGTAAGCTATTTGGAATGTTTTTTTTGGAATGAAATGAATTATTGAATTTTTAGATCGTGAAATACTGACTGCCGGAAGAAACACAAGGGAAAGACTGATCGCACGCCATTTTTGAGTTACTACTGTTGATTATTGTGTTGTGAATATTATCATTAATAGTATATCACGTAACAAGAGTTGTAAGTAATCAAGAGGGGTTATACCGAACAAAGGATAAAAATATTCACTGATAGCCAGGCATTGGTGAAGGCTATCAGCAATCCTACCACGAAATCTAGACTGGTTAAAAACTGCAAAGAGTCCCTTAATAAGCTGGCAAGAGACAACACAGTGTCTCTAGTATGGGTGCCGGGAAATGAAGGGACTGCTGGTAATGAATTGGCGGACCAGCTAGCTAAACAAGGCTCTAAAGGAGACTTTATAGGTCCGGAACCGTTCTGTGGAATCACAAAGGATTACATAAAAGGGGAAATCCGGAACTGGCTAGACAAAGAACACCAAATTAAATGGAGGTTGACAGAAGGTCATCTTCACACAAAAAGTCTACTGAAAAAGGTAAACAAAGAACTCTCAACCAGTTTATTGAAACTGAGCAAGAGACACTTGAAGACAGTAACCGACCTGGTTACTGGACATTGCACTCTAAGGAAACATTTGTACAGAATGGGAATAGTCAGTGAACCTTTCTGTAGGAAGTGCGAACTAAGGGATGAAACACCTATTCATATATTCTGCTCATGTAAGAACTTAGAAGGACTCAGACAGAAGCATTTTGGAAAGGAAACTATACAACCATCAGAACTACTTAAAATCCCCCCAAATAAGCTAGTGGCCTATATAGAGGACACGAAACTTTTGGAGTGGAAGTAGATAACATTGGGAATGGTACAATGACTTAGGTCAAGTGCCCGGGCTGTTGAGCACAACCCAAACGTTTGAATGAATGAACCCATTACGCACGGAATGAAAAAATTTCATGATCGCGTAATGGGATTACAACTCGTGTAGCGTACTATACTTTTTCTACGCCCATCTCTTTCCTTCTGAGTGCCCATAATTTTATTTTTTATACTACTAACAGACATATTCGTAGGTAAAGTTGAGAAAATGTTCGGATACCATATTTTGTTACAAAAATTGACAGCATAAATGAAATATCGCTTATTTGGAATTGTATAATGTACTGCCGACATTTAGGGGCATCACTGTTTTAAACTAAAATGTATTTCTCTAATGCTAAAGGCTTTTATGCTATTCCATTGATCAAAAGTATGTAAATAAACCGAATGAAGTAGTAAGTGAATAAAAATTTGATTGTAATTCAATTATTAGACCAAGAAGTTTAAGTTTTCTCTTAAAAACACACATGTATGTAATGAGATCTCATTACGTGCATGTTATTGTTAAAAGTCATTTACAAGGAATGTTGACAGTGCGATTTTTGACGTTTACAGACATGGGCGTGGGAAAAAACTATTAATATTTATTGAGAGCACAGCTTTATCGAGCGAACAATGAATTGTTAAACAGAAAGCAAAAAAAAATAACATTAATAAACATTTCACGAACCAAACAGTGTTCACGTCAAAATTGTATCCCTAACCACGTTATTACGCTGATCACTCTTTCAAATATGTAGGTATACAAAAAGTATATCAAACATATTATGGCATATCGCGCTTCATAAGTCAGGTTTTCGCAGACTTGCTTAGGAAGAGAGTCAATAATGGTATAAAGCAAAAAATGGAAGAAAGTCCTCTAATACATGTATCATGTTTTGTGATTGTTAGACAAATAATAATAATACGAAAAGTGACGAAAAACTAAAGATGATGATTTATATGGAAAGAGATGGGAAACACCTGAAAAATGAACAGTATACCAAACTACCGTATACTAGGAATAAAATACATTTCAATATTGCATTTTTAATTGAAATTCATTGAATTAAATGAACCATCCATTCTCTCTACAATTCATTTGTATAACAGTAATGCAATGGTAGATAACTGTTAGTAGATAATAATTGATAATTATTTTTCAGATATTAATAAATTATGAATTGAATGCAGTTTCACAATTATAAAGCAATTTACAATCATAATTAGTGGTTTTCGTGTTTTGTCCCAATTTTATCAATTGATTCAAATGTGGTATGAATAATGAGCATTTTTCAAATATGAGATATTGTTATGTTCCAATTGTATCCGTTCATTGAAAATTTGAGATTGATTTCAATACCACTTCGCAAAAATTCACTACATTACAATTAACATTTGACGTATATCGAAGAATATTATCCCAACTCTGAGTGCAATTGTCCTGCATATTTGGCGCAGTTTATGCCAGGAGAAAATTCATGCACCAATGAACGTTGGACGGGGGTAAGAAGGCAAAAATTATGTATAGCTTATTGACAAATAGGAGCTACTCCCTCTTGGGACTAGAGGATTACTTTGAGGAAGAGCTAGTAGAAAAACTGCTAAGCCTGATATGGGAAACTAGTTTCTCTGCAAAATCCCGTGGTTGGTAGGATGTCACCTGCTGTTCGAATGTTTTTTTCACCTGTGTGAATAGCACTATTAATGCTTTTCAATGCAACAAAACACAAAATTCATTACAGAAATAAAATATATACCTCCAAAAATATGAATCGAACGTCAAATTTCTGGACCAGGTGCCAGTTAGTGGTCCTTTGTTTGAGTTTTGTTGACATCTGCATGGGAAAATATCAAAAAAATTGGGAATACTCAGCCTTCAACTATTATACAAATAGAAACAAGTATCGCCATTGCCAATTATATCTCTATTTGCTTATAATCTACTTGTAAGGCAACTTATCTGGTTTATCAGTAATCTTGAGTGACTGATTTTCATGTCAATATTTCATCACAAATCAGATTACATGAAATAAGTGGAAGATGGTCTCTGTGAAACTATGTCTGACTGTAATTATAATTGTGCTTCTGAATTTACAATGTTTTGATTCAAGTAAGCGGAAATAGTTATTACTACATTCATTTTCAGCCTACGTCACAGGAAAACAAATCATAAGAACACCAAAAATAGTGCAACAAATTTTTATTGTCACGGTTTTTAAAATTTCTCACAAATCTGTTACTTGTCATAAGATGCATAAGCGAAGGCAGTTGATAATCGAGGAATTTGCTACATATGTGACACACAACTGAAACGAACTGATGAAGTGGCAGATGCCCTATTTTTGGTGTTCATATGATTGGTTTTTCGGTTAGGTAGGCGAAAATATACTATATATATATTTGAATTTCATTTCTAGTATTAAAACCGCTTGTTCTGTTATTTGTAGGTTATGATTTGAAAATCATTGGAGGCAATGCTACTACCATAGAAAAACATCCGTGGATGGTGTCTATTCAATTTTTAAGCGTCCATTTTTGTGGAGGCTCTATATTAAATGAAAACACCATTATCACAGCTGCACATTGCTTTGATGAGTGAGTACAAATTGGATAATAAATGTAAGATTCGTACAAGAAGGTATGCTATTATGGATTTAATTTTATTCCTTCAGATAGCGCCGAAAATTTCGACGGAGCTACTTAGAAATTATCCAGCGTTTGAATTAGTTGTATTGCTAATTGTTTTTTTAATCCAAAGTGTTTTATTAACAAAGCTTCACTTATGTATATATGCATGTTTATTGGGGTGACATTCACTGAGACCTAGAAATTATATTGTGCCCTTGAGGTATTAAATGGACTTCTATCTTTCAAAAAATGTTGTATACCAATCATTTTAAATTGATTAAAAATTCACTCATTCCAATGATTACTTTGTGGGTTTGTATACAAAAGCAAGTGGACAATACCAATAAAAATATTGAAAGGAAATAATTTTTTGAAGAGTCACGAGAGGGATAACAATTGTCGCTGGCTACACTGATCTCAGGGAGGCAAGTGCATCCATCCGAGTTAAAAGCATTTTAATCCACGATGAATATGATCCTACCACTACGAACAATGACATAGCAATATTAACAGTGAGTTAAGCAGATAATTTACTTATTTTATTTGTGAGTGTTTAGTACATCAGTAGATACATATTTACATGTGAATTAAGAGTGAAGGTGATTCGTGAGCAAAATAGTTTTGGCTAAGACAAGAAATTGAGACTGTGATTGTTGTTGATCCAAATTTAATTTGAAATGATGACAAAGGATGTGAGTTCAGCTGATTCCCACTGGAGCATCTCAATATTTTATTGAAAGTTATCTCAGCATATAATCCCACATGAAAATCTGCTCCAGAATTTTTTGGAACAAATTTCAGGAAGCCAAAATATAAACATTTATCCATGTTGGGAACTGACTAACTCTGCAGATACTGCGGATTATCCCTGAGTTAGTTTCAGAATATCCCCATATCTTTGTTTATATATCCATGACCATGAAACTTCAAAGAGCAACCGTTCTCAATGAGCCCATACACTTGAACTAAATTTTAATATCATTCACCATATTCTTTATTTCCATTCTAAAACCTTGGTATTTTATATACAAGCAACTAGTTTGACTGAGGAAATTTTGGGTAGTTCTAATAGTTATTTTCCCTTCAAAGTGCAAGGACATGAAGCCTGGAAAACAAGCAAGAAATTAATTTTGTTCCACCAATTATTACGGGTCTGCTAAAAACACATCCTTGCAGTTAATTGAAAAAGAATGTTGACAGAAGTGATTGGAAATGTATCAGGAAGTCACTGGGAAATAAACAATTGAAGAATCCTCAACAATAAATGCATGGAGTTTATAAATATAGAGTGAGCTATATTCATTCCAATTGATTCTAAGACTGAAGAACAATTTTTCAACTTGCACCAAACATCTGTCGGTAGAGCAATAATCTTAGCCATAATAAGCTTTGAATACACATCGGGCTCATGATCTTTTATTGGTTGAAAAGCTTCTTTGACAGCTCACGATTTGCGTTTAAAGTGAGGTTGGGAAGTAGAAATGGTGAATTGAAGTAGAATATTTTTCGTGTCATTGTACTTCTTCTCACAAGTTATGTATTTTATGTACATACTTTTTTATACTTGAATATTCCAAATTACTCAAGGTATCTGGAAATATTCTGGTATTCATAAATTCAACGCACGCTTCAAATCAACCGCACTTTTCAGTTCATATTATTGATCATTCACTGTCATAGGTGATGTTTACTATTTGACCATTGTCCTCCCAAAACTGATGTTAAGATTTCAAATCGCCAAAGGTGACAGAAAAAGATTTTGTTGCGGATTATCTAGTCTCCACGAATAAACAAATGAATTTTGTTTTGTGGATAAATGTAGTTTTCTACAATTGGTACATGATAAACTTACTGACTTCCACATTAATTTTTAGTTATCTGAATTCCTTACATATTCGGAGAAGATCCAACCCATTTTACTTCCAGAGGAGGATGTTGTAGTACCAGCCGACACTTTGGTCCTAGTTTCTGGATGGGGCGCGACATCGGTAACTATCCCAAGTTTATTCCTTCATAAACATTATATTTAGAATAGCTTCAATTGTGTAAATTTCCAGGAAGATGGAATGGAATTGTCTGATATTTTATTGGAAATTGAAATTCCAATCATTGATAGGGAGATATGTAGCAAATCACTTGCTATTACTGATAGTATGATTTGTGCAGGAGATCTGAAAGGAGGCCGAGACTCTTGTTCGGTAAGCATTCATTTTTCTTTGATCTGTTTTTTTTTCAGCTTATGTAAAAAAAACCTATAGGAGCAGCAACGACATGTCATATTTGTGAAAAAGCTACGCAAACCAAGCATGACAATCTAAATTTTCGTGAATTGTTTATCGTACCTACAGTGTTTCATAACCTCACGGGATATGACAATAATTTTATGATAAGCACCTCATGTGAAAAGAACAAAATGAGCATACTTCCAACCAACAAAAAAAATATATTTCAAACTTTGAAAAATATTTCACCAAAATCAATCTAATAACTTCGCGAAAAAGCCAAAGAATTTATAAATATCAGTTATCAGATGTTTCCGTGTGAAGTCCTTGTAATTATCTCCTTCCTCTCGACATTTATACTATTCATTTATTTCACTGCGCATCGATAATAAAAATATGTTAATATGTCTCTGAGTAACAATAATGCTGCTGGAAAATCCCTAATCATTACGGCCACAAGCAACTTTAAAGTGAACAAGAATGTAGGAAGGACTATTGTCACTGCTAGAGTAATGTCATCAATACGAAAAACTAGAACTCAGACGCTTCAAGCAAATCCTGAAATCGTCACGACCAGCTGTTACTGCTGGATGTCCCGCGGCAGGCTGCGAAGGCTGGTAGGGTGGGTATAGCATAGACGTACACGAATTCCCGTCAGGATAACCACTCATAATTAGGGTAAGTTAAGCTGCCACTGGAGTTCCCGTCAGGGTGAAAACTGACATGTTCAAAAGGTGTTTATTTGGGCAGGATGAGTTGCGCACAGCGATCATTTTTCACCTGAATACAAGTAAGAACACCAAAATTAGGATCCGAATTGCTCGCAACAAGATAAACACAAAATAAAGGAGATTGAGGGAATATAAAATGAATTTCATGGTAAAGGTATTTGTACATTTATTTCGGGAATAATAAGACACCTAACCTAACCTAACCCCGCCAGGGTGAACTATTAGGACAGTTCCGATAACAGAACAGATTAAATGAACTAGACGTCAATTCAGGTGCGGGTTTAAGATACCTGCAAGTGTCGAACAGGAACTAATATGTATTATATTGGTCATTAAGAAACCTGACAGGAATTCGTATGCATCGGCATAAAGTAGCAGGGATGTGATTATATTGGAAAATTATTCCCACATAGGGAAAATTGTTTTTGAACAAACACAAAACCTCTATAATTGGCAAAGCAAAAATACATGATGCCGGAAGTGATGGAAACGTGGGCGGCTATAATTTTATGTAAGTCTTAAAGAAATAAAAAAAAAAGAAAATTGTTATATTCTGATCACTTGCTTTGTATTTGATATGGTTTTGTTACGCAAAGCTTCGTTCGCCCCAATTTCCCTCGTACTTTATGATTCCCGAATCTACGTTTAAACGTTTAAACTGAATAGAAATTCTTTATCACAATATCGATCTAAAGACAAAAAGGATAAATACACTCACGCACTATTACTTATCGACCCTCACAATTAATTTCGATTTAACTGTTGCAGGCCGACTCAGGAGGCCCACTCGAGCTAAATAGCACATTAATTGGCATTGTATCCTGGGGATATGGCTGTGGCGAAGCCGATTATCCTGGAGTTTATACCGATGTCGGACATTTCAGATTATGGATAAAACAGCATACCGGCGTCTAGTGTTTGTCGAATCATCATCCTTTGATACATTGTTATTCCGTGTTCACAGTTTCAATGTTTATTGATCTTTCCGGAAGCTTCAAGTAATATTTAAATCAATAATTTGAATTATTTTGTGAATGTTTTGTTTTATTTCTGGCAAAAATGGAGTCCTCCAAAATTTGGTACAGAATTTATCCAATCATTTAAATCTTGAGCACGCTGGACATTATTGTATAGATATCAAATTAAGAATATGAGTTTTCTAATATATCAATGTGATACAGAAATAAGTATTTATATACATTTGATTTATTAGATATGATGGATATTAAAGCTTTGTTGGAGTATTGAAATTTGAATTTTGGGAAACATATTTACAAAAGTTACAGGATATCTAACAATTGGGAAAACTAAAGAACATTTTCCTAACACTGCAAATCACATCTCAGAATTATAGCGGATTAGTTTTTTAAATGTTTGCACTAATATTTTATGTATTTTTCATTCCATATTTCAAAGTGACGCTGTGTTTACTTATATCATGATAACAAGAGATGTTAAGATTATAAACCACAGTTTCTGTTTCATAATAACTAGTCACAGATTTACTCAACACTGAATCTCATCATGGAATTACATTTGATAGGTCTACTTATAGTTCCACCATTATTATTATTGTTAAGGTGCACTGAAAGTGAGTATTATTTTCCTTTTATTCTTTATTTTGAGCTATGGATCTTATCGTTGTCTGTAAAAAATGATCTTATCCAATTGATGATTCAGTTTTGGAAATAACATAGCACTAATAATACCTCAGAAATACTTGCATAATACTCTGACATAATGTAGCGTTGAATTTTAAATATAAATTATCAAATAAATCAAATTTTGAGCACAGGCTATAATATTTTCCAAAAGATGGAACATTAAAAGGAAGATCTGTAGAAGTGCGTTGTACAGGAGCCAATTAGCAATAATCTATAGACGGCAATAAATTTATTTTGGTTAAATTAAAATTAAATAATATCACAGTTCCCGGAGTTATTATGTCGATAATCTATTTGCTTGAACCTAATTTAATTCACATTCATGAATTATAATAAAATATTTTTTATTTCACAATTATCATCATACATTATATGACATGTTGGTGAGTGTCAGGATTATTCCATATTATTAAATAATATATTAGCATTATTTTTGTTGTTACAAGAAAATATAGCCGACTATAATTGGCCACAAGAAACTGTCGCGCAAAAAATATAGACTATATGATATGTAGGTATGTTTGATATGCATACATCAACCCAATTCGTATACTACAAAAATGCTCAAAAGTGTGAATGTGAATGAACACTTTGTATTATTTGTGTTCCAAATTTTTTGGAACTATCCTTGTAACCTTGTAACTTCACAAAAATTTTGCTATCCTATAACTCTTTGAATGCCGCAACAATATTCTCTTCGGGTAAAAAGGCCAGAGCAGCTAATTGTAGTAGATGAAAAGTAAAAATGTTGTCTTCATTACACATTTGTTTGAATTCTGCTTTTTGCATGCTTCTCCACAAGCATTGCGTGAAATGGAAGAAGCAACCACGGATTCTGCCTTCTGGAAACGCTTCTTGTATTGCAATAATTACTGCTCTCCTATACAGGAATAAGTTAGTTTATTCGAAAAACATATAACCGCCTCAATAAACACGATGTATATTATTTCGTTTGTATACTTTCTCCCGTGACATCTTCTCGCGCAATCAATAATTGTATTCGACCTTTTGCTACGAGCCCAATTGTTTGACAATATTCCGCGCGACCAGTTATTGTCCATCGGCGTCCTTTTTTCGTAGATTTTTCATACTTCGAGAAACAAATCCAGGATACTACAAAATGAAACTTTTTGTTTTAGCTGAATTTTTCGAATATATCCAGCTCATGAGTTCTATGTAATCTTGGAATGAGCCAATAATCACGCTAACATGCCCAAAATATTTAAAGTGAATGTATTCGTTGTAGGTACAATTCCACGCTTGGATGGAAGAATAGTGGGTGGAGAAGACGCGAACATCACAGATTTTCCTTATCAAGTTTCTCTAAGAAGATCTAATTCCCATGTTTGTGGCGCATCTATTTTTCATCCCTCCTATGTTTTGACAGCTGCTCACTGTGTAGAAAAGTATGTCGAACATTTTTTGTTGAGCTCGCCACATAGTAGAAAAGTACCTGTCACATTGAACAGCATATTATATTTATTATTCACTTTGTATATTCTTATCACATGGCTGAAATAAATTGGCCAGAGTTCTCTAAAATATCAACAAATATTCAAGCTTATGCTCACGAACTTTCATGTTTCCAGGGGCTTAGCCAAGAGTTATTCAATTAGAGCTGGTAGTAACTATTTAACCAAAGGAGGAGTTATAATAAATGTTTGTAGTGTATCCATTCACAAAAATTATAGTTCTCCAACCATGTTGAACGACATAGCTGTGGTTACGGTGAGAAATATTATTTTATTTTCATTAAATTAATAATAAACTGTGGGGTGAACCACCCCAACCAGCGTAGACAAGTTGTTGGTTCCAGTGTATAGAGAAATGTCGAAATCATATAATTCATTTTCAATTATTGAGCAGGACAGCAAAAGTAATCAATCAATTGAGAAACTCTTATTTTACTGAATTATATATTTTTAGCTGTGTACGCCTATTAGCTTCAGTCAACAAATTTTACCAGTAACCTTAGCGAGTGCTACAGCTAAGGATGCAACAGGAAAAAGTGGCTTAGTAACAGGATGGGGAGCTACAGAGGTAAATTAAAAAACACTATCAACATTCACAAAACTACATAATTCATTATTTTCAAAAATGTTAAATTTTCGTATTGGCGAACATTCCACTCAAAAAATTAAATGGAAAAGAAATATCAATTGACTAGTTAGCTTTGGTACTTTTTTGTTCAACCTACAGTTTAATCTCAAATTCTGATGTCCAATTGCATAGTTAGAATTCAATTACGCACTTCGTGAGCTTAGCTTTGGGAAGCAAAAAACCTGCAAACATTTGAAAGCTTCTTAGTTAATTTTCGGTTTTGGCTTTGTACCGAGTGATAGTTCATTGGCAGCTTGATTTTGTTGAATTTGTAACACTTTCAACTGAAGGCAGCACGTGAGCAAATGCAAAGTTGAAGAATACTTTTCCAGGTTGAATTAACTGTCAAACGTGATCTTGAGCCAAGTTGAACTTAAGAACTACAGATTTAAAACTTAATATTCAGTGTTCTTGAATTAACTTGAGAAACTGTTCAAGCAAAAAAATCTGTTGCCGAAGGATTTGTTTCTAAGACCCACTTACCCCCACAAAAAAACGGGTTAAGCGGTAATTTCAAACTTTTTGTGCGTAGACTTCCATCAACGTCATCTTCCATCTTCAGTCCAGTTCGAGATGTAGTCTTGGATCATTATATTCTTCAATCAACAAGTATCTCAATATCCCAAATATCCGTGTTTATTACCTATCACCAGTATCAGCGTCAAAATGTTCGGAAGAAGTAGCTATAGATGGTTTTTTTTTCTCAAATTTATCTCCAAAATGATAAACTGGTACGTTGGGAAAAATAGAAAATGGAAATATGGCTATCACTTATTTATTTCGAACAAACAGGAGAAAAGGTTGCTCAAGCTTAAGCTTGACTAGCATAGATCAGTTTTTACTATTTTGAAGTTGTATATAAATATAACAAATTTTTAGGAAGAGGGGTCACTAGCTAGCACATTGAAAAAGATATCAGTGCCAATACTCACAAACAGTAGATGTCAGACGTTATATCCAGATGAGCAAGTGACTGATGGCATGATTTGCGCCGGATATATAGGATATGGAGGAAAAGATGCTTGCCAGGTAACTAGAGTATACTTTAACCAAAACATGAGTAACTAAGCCAATTATATGATTAGGCAGAATAACAGGATTTTTTCTCATTCTATTCAGGGTGATTCTGGAGGACCACTAAGAACTAATGGACAATTATACGGAGTTGTATCTTGGGGATATGGTTGTGCAGCTCCTTGGTTTCCTGGGGTTTATACGAATGTAGCCAAATATCGAAATTGGATCAAGTCAATAACAAATTACTGATTTATGATGCATAATCTTTCGAATCCATTATTGTTATATTAGGACATGGAGTATTTATTTAAATGATCAATTATATTGGATGATTTCATCGAATAAATCATTGTCATATTAGGATATGAAGTATTCATGAATATAATAAATTGACGGATAATGATGTGAGTGTTACTATTTTATTGAGCATATTAGGTAATGGTGGAATATTCTGTACTGTTAATGCCTGACTAAGGTTTTCGGTATGATGGTATGATGGACAACTACAACAACTGGTGTAGACAAGTTAACAGCTTTATTCGTGTTTTTGTTTGTGGACAATCTGTAAACCAATCTGGAATTGCGCAGAGCTAGTTGCGTATTTTATTTAGTCCTAAGAACTATTTTCGGACCGTTTACAATTGAACGGAGTTTGAAAAAACCCGAACATCCCGCATTGTCCATAGAACTGAACTTACCTAATTAAATTGACAATTGAAGATAACTCATCATCATCACTGTATTGAGAAATAGTCTCTTCCACAAAGTTTTCGTTTTTGATATTATCTTGTAAGTCTTCTGGTGTTGTAGTATCAGGACTCGGGCACTAAATTAGCTGTGAGCCTTTGTATCATATGTTTATCAATAGAACCTTACATTTAACATTAGAACAACCAAGCTGTATGTATCCTTACACCACGTGTATCTCTCTAACCTAACTATGACCTCGTTGGTCTTTCTTCCCTCCGAATCCTCTTCTTCTTTTTCAAAATAAGAATTTAAACTGTTCGAGGTCGCACACTCTGGAATGTCTAGTTAGCCAACCTGATTGACACACTAACAGTTATGCAACCAGCGCTTCGTGGACATAAATATAAAAACACTTTAGTTCGGCTTTCCTGACATTGTGACGTCCTCGACACATACAAATGAACAAAATTCATCATTTCGCTTCTAATACCCACCAATTAAGGTACAAACTCAATATTAGAAATCATTCATG